>JABFPT010001005.1:2008-14648 GCA_022817245.1 Nixonia krombeini | reverse complement strand
ATAATTAAACTATCACTTGTTTTATTACGTTCCTAAAAGTCTGATCCCCTTAACTTTATCCAGTTTATAAGAAAATTGAGGAACGGAAAATAAATTGGCCGTGAAAGAACCGGCGTTCCTGCAGTTCAGTACACACGTTACCCAAAACCTCGAATAATTTGTCCGGACGCAAAGGAAGAGAAGCGTGAAACCTTTTCTATCATATTTAGACGGAAGTAGATGAAATTGTCCGGAAAACGCGTTACGAGTACTTGGCGCTGCACCGCGGTCGTCTTTAGAGAGCACTGTCACGTGCAAAAGTGCACATTACCGAAATGCAATGCAATCGAAATGGCGACGTTCCTGTCGCCACGTTCCTCGTATTACTTTACCTCTGCTCGCCCTTTTTGCCGCATCTTTATCTCCAGGTGCTCTGGGAAGAAGAGGCTTGAATAAGTAGGACAAAGTGCAATTGAAACGCGACATGTAATAAAGAACGTGCTTCTCGGTTTACCGTAGTGCGATACCTGACATATACATTTTTTTCTCGCGGTACCGTTACAAAGTACGTCGCCCGAGAACTTTCGCGACCGAAAATTTGATATCATTCGCGATAATGGAATATCACTTCCTCCGAAAAAGAGATTTCTCTAAATTAAATAAGGTTTCTCCTGAAAAATTTTATTTTTTTCCTGAATTATTTCCTGTTGAATTATTTAGTCATTGAAAAGTTTTCACCGCGCACATATATATATATATATACATGTACACATACACATTTCCCATTTTTTCAGCTGACATTCGACAGTTTCACCCTCGGAAAATTCGTTTCCTTTACGGCGGAAGGCTGTCCAGATGGATCCCTGCAAATATCCGAGGCTCAGCGACCAGACGTCGGCGGTTTATGGTGCGGAACGTCCCGGGGACCTGCGATATATTACAGCGAGACGCCGAGCGTCTCTATAACGCTGCGACTTCTTAGGCTGAGCAAAGACCAGACCGGCTTCAATTTCGACTTTCGCATGGCGTACAAAATGATACGGAGAAAGGACGCGGTTGTGCGTTACGGGAATCCTTTCGTCAGTAAGTGCCACTTTTTGTACCGCCTCGATCCTGCTTCGCCCAAGAGCGATCCGAACGTGTTGAACGTTTCAGGCATGACGCAGTTGACGACGGCGATGCCAACTACGGAGGAAACGGTCTCGGAGCCTTCCAACTCTCCCAACACGACCTCCCAGACGGATGCGCATCCGGAACCAACCAAGTCCTCCGGCTCGGAACAGTACCTCGGCGAACTGATTTCCGGAACGTATTGTTCGCGCATCTTCAACGATTGCGACCGGAAGAAGTGCCGGCTGCAATCGCCCAACTTCCCCGGCCTCTATCCCCGCAACCTCACGTGCTATTACGCGGTAAGTCTCAGTCAGGGACGAGGTAATCGCGTTACCGAAGCGGCAACTTTCCGACCATTTTTTTTATATTTATGACGGTATAACGTTGAACGGAATGTAAGTTGTATCAGCGAGCGTGACTTACCCTGGGGATATCTGAGCATGAATCATATTTTCGTTCGCGACATGAGACTGTGTCCGACCCGACCCGGGGGTCGTAAAATAAGTCGTTTCCTTCCCGGACGGTTAACAAATTTTCAAACGTCCTGCCGTAGACCTTTATTTCGCCTGACAGACTTGTATTCGTGAGTTACGCCAGCCCTGCGCTAGTCCCATAAATTCGCGCGAGAATTTCGCTGCTTTTTTTCACCCCTGCTTTTGAGACTTACCTCACTTTTATTTTCCGGCATTGGGTAAAAAGAAAGTGTGAGGGAGAAGGGAAACTGGCAAAACCGACCACTTTCATAAATCATTTTCAATGATTCGAGATTCATATTTTTAAACATCTATATTTTTTTAATATTTCAGAAAAACGCAATGTGCTTGACTAATTATATGATTAATAGTTATATTGCATATTACATAGAACTAGTGCAAATAATTATATGTAGAATGCGAAAGACATGTATAAACGTATTTATACCAACATTACATATCAGAAATGCGGTGTGGCACGCTCCCGCACACACAACTGACTAAGCTTTGGAACGAAAATGGACTCGCGAGCGAACGGCTTAGGTGCATGATACTACATACTGCAGTTCAATTTACCAAATGTCGTGTTTCCCATCCTGCGGCATGGTCCCTTGGCTTCTCAAGAATTTTAAAATTGCCAGTATGACTGACAAGGGAGTAAGAGCTACCGACGTATTACTCTGCGGTTTAAAGACCCAATACCAATACTATGCATGAAAAATGGTGCACAGGAAAATATGCAAATTTAAATGTTGTTTGCATGTAGGAATTACAAATGAAAATATATCACATTTAAAGTCGATGAAGAAAACTGTAATATATTTTCTTAAGTACATTTTTATAATGTTGTTCAATGATAGTGTACTGGCTTGGAGACATTTTCAATACTTATAAAGGGGTAAACTGAAACAGCGTTGCTTATTGTAAATAACGCCTTATTAAGAAGAAAAGTAATAGTTTATTTCTGAGGCTTAGTACGATGGAAGAGCTGAGATATAGTAGAGGCATTCCGGAACCTTGGTACACGTTTATTGCGAGATAAGCTATGCATCTGGTGGTTAATATCTTGCGAATGTTACAGGTTCGGCAACACGAAATTCCTCCAGGGAAATATGCCCTGATATCAGTGAGACAGCCACGTGGGCAATTGGTGGCTGTTCGAGCTCAACCGGCGACCCAAGCCGAACCGCCGCCTCGTGAACTTCGGCTATGGCAAGACTGCGACGTAGTGCAGGTACTTTAGCATTGTTGGGGGGTATATTTCGCGAAACAGCGCTAGAAACTTTTTCCCACGGAAGGTCCTGCTTGCAACTTGCCACTTTATAGCGGACCTTTCGTGTCGCTCGTTTGCAGCGCTGTTGCTGAAAATCCGCCTGTAAACCTCCCACCGAATCTCCCTAACTAAATCAGACGCTGAAAAGTTGTAAATGTAATAATTGCCAAGTAACTTCCGTTTCTCTTGCCCCCGCCAAGGATTACGTGACCATTTATGACGGCTATACAACTCGGGATCCAGTACTTTTGAAATTCTGCGGCGGTGGAGAACCGGTGCCCGAGGCGACGAGTAGCGGGCGAGAGCTGTTAGTAGAGTTCACGACTTCCCCATTCGGAACTTTCCTTCACCCGACACTGCCGCACTCCCTTCACGGATTTCAGCTGGAAGTTCAGGTAAACCGACCGCTCTTCCAAGCTTCTTTCCAAACACGTAATATGCATGGTAGTAAATAAGAAGGAGGTAAGGAGAAATTGGTGAGAAAATACGAACGAAACGCAGGTGAAGTTCGTGGACGCGGACTCGCCGACTTACGCGAGGAACAAGAGGTGCGAGTTCTGGTTAAAGGGCAGCGGCGGAGGCGTTCTCACGTCTCCGCGTCACTCGTTGCCGCGAAACAGCACTTGTCTGTACCATTTGCGAGGAGCCGGCCCTGTCCTGCCCAGCCCGACGCCGCAGCGCCCATTACCCAAATTTCCTGTGCAGAGTCGCGGCACCGATTGGCGGAAACCACCCCCGCGACCACCGCAGCCGAAATTTCGAGTTTGGCTCTCCATTCTGAAGTTCCACGTCGAGGCTAGTTCGATGACGAACGACGACGATTGCTCGACCACCCTGAAAGTGTGGGACGGTGATGTAATGCCGCTCTCTGAATGCAACGACGTCTCTTGGTAAAAAAAAAATAAATAAATAGATGAATAATAAAGTAAATAGAAGCAGACAAAAAGGAAATAAGAAAGCAAAAGAAAGCAGTATTTTGAATTTCATTAAAAGAGTTATTAGTAAAGAGTAGAGAGATCGAGCAATAGGAAAATCGTAGTTGCGAGGAACTCTTCCCTCGTTTCACTCTCTTTTGTGTTTCACTAGCGAGAAGGAGCGGCAAAGATACATCGAAAGGGGCGGCGACAACAACAAATTAACGTCGCCGCGACTGGCGAGCAACACGACCCTCCTAGCGAAGTACTGCAAGGATCGAGTACCGAAGAGTTGCGATCACGCAATTTTGCAGAACACAAGTCGGCCATGCACACTCGGAGAAAGCTTTGTTTCCTCGGGCAACAGTCTCACCATAGAAATGCGCATGATCGAGTCGACTGCCCTCAGGCGAGTTTCCAATGTAGCGAAAGAGTCAAGTCCTGTCTCCTATTCCATTTCTCTCGCGCCTTCTCTCCAGAAAGTAGAAACGATTGGAACGAAGGTATTCGAAACGATTCAAAAAGCTCCGAGGATCCCTATTTTATCGCGACTCGACCGCTCGGGGGTTTAGTTTCAACGGCTCTTCCCCGCCGCCTTTATCTTTTTCCGTATTTCTTTTGCTTTAAATATTTTTCACTTACCGCGCTCTGCCGCATCATCGCCTACAAATGAATCCGATTCCACGTACAGTTGTTTCGGACGTTTTACCATTATTATTTTCATAAGGTTAAAGCATCACTGGTTTTTTGTTAATAATAAATGCAGTAATAGAGGGTTGACAAAACATTTAATAAGCGAATATTCGTGTAAACTCAAAATAATGTCAATTTATATGTATTTTTAACACAACGCAATTGTTTCATACATTTTTATTTAAATGCAGAAATCTTTGTCAGATGTTTAGAAAATATTTTGTAACGTTTTGGTTGTTTTCCTCTGAAATTTCCTACGTTACACGTTACAGTGAAGAAGCCGTCTTCAAAAATACATTGTCGCAGTTATCCAAATTTCCCAAATACTCTGAACAAAATTACTTCTCCAACTTGCATGATTCCATTCATCCTTTTTAGAATTTTTACATATAGTAATCAAAGCAATAACTATAAAAAATAACTTCAACATAGGTTAGCCATTCAAAAAGAAATTATTTGTGCAATGGAATTATGTCCTCAAGTTATGGCTATCGAAAAAAGACTGCTTCCTTCTTGGAAAGCTTAGAGTGGCTTAACACTCGTTCACATACAGCGTAGTAGCACATGTGTATGTGTGATCCAAAAACCGAATATGTATCTAAATTATGAACAATTTGGATAATAAATATTGAAGTGAATTTTGTAGTTAATAATGATAGAATGCTTTCTGTGGTAAAGAATGATGTATTGATTTGAAAATGTTTATTAAAGGCCAGTAAACTTCCGCGCATTTTACGAGTTCGTCGATCTTCATCAGGACGGGGATCCCTATGGGAGTGGACCTTGCTCGCGTGTTTTCTACAACCGCAATAGCGATCAGTATCCCGATCGAAAGTTTTCGGGGCCTCGGGATATTTTCTTATATGGCCGTGGAGGTGCGAAAAATATTAGGTGAGCCAATCGTATGATTTATAACAAAATCTCACGGGGGAGCAAAATCATCTCCCTTCATCTTCTTTATTTATTTTCCTCACATTTTTTTTCATGCATGTGAATTGATTTAAAAATTTCAATTTGAAATATTTGTGCATGTAATATACATTTAGACACGATGTAATCTTCTTTGAGTAATATATAAAACTCGTTGTAACCATCTTTATTACTACAAATATATACATTATCGATGAATAAATACAACAGCCCTTTGATAAATTTAGCATAGTTTCAGTATAAACCGAAACAGAAGTATTATGACTCTATTAGGGCTCACGTAGCATATTTTCGAAATAGATTCTCCGCGCGATTTTCCCTTCCCTCGTAAATTATTTTGTCCCTCTCTACATACCTGATGTAAATTGCATTAACAAAGATTTTTCGTTACTGCATCAGCGTAATATTGGTTAATTTAAAGTAATGAACATGAAGCAAATGTATTTTAATTACGCATATTTAATAATTGACAGAAAGTATGAAACATTCACATATCATTCTTACCAATGCCATTAATAAATGTCATATCCTGTAGTATAACTAAAAATATAGCAGCAGAGTAAATAATACAAAAACATAGAGCAACAGTATTTTTAATAATACATTTTAATAATATAAAAATATATCTAGACACTTTCTATAAAGAGCTTTAATGTTTTATTCACGTTACGTAGTAAATATAATATTCGGTTAAAAATATCGTAAATGTCTTCTGTAGTGAGCTGCAAGCTCAAGCATTGATTGCAATATTAAATTGTCGACACTTGCACAAGACTCTGATAAAATCTCGTAACTTAAGTTGGCATTCAAGATAAAATTTGTGTGCCTCTTAAACTATTAAAAAATCAGAAGTGAGCCTCTCACAGAAATATTGGGAAGCTGCGACATTTAAATGGTTATATGGCATTTTCCTCGCGTTTATAACAGCGCTGTAACTCAAATTAAGGTATACTAAACAATGACACTATATTTATGAAGAATGTTAACTACACATACACGTGAATAATGTAAGGTACGTATCGTGAAATAATTACGCCTCGCGTAACAAGGTACGCTCTTTACAGCGGCTCTTGTAATAACTCTTTCATCTTTTATTCACTCCGAGTTTACATTGTCTTGAGGAGTGTTACATTGTTTCAAGAAGTGAGTCGAAACGTCGACCAATTAATTTTTTGTAATAAAGTCTTCCGACAAACCGTGTATGAAGAAGACATTTTCTGTACACGGTACTTTTATTTCTATTATCTACGAGAAAATACGTAATGTAATACGTGCATGTAATACAATGTAATAAAAAGGATAAGTTTATTTCCTTAATTATATTTATAGGTAATAAAAAATCGACAAGTGTACTAGAACTTTCCGTTTACCGTGAGAGAACCGAGAAAGAATAATTTATTGGATTATTTGGTGTTTCTCAGATCATCAATTGATGTATCAAAGTTTGTATCATTAATATAAATTTTTGAGACAATGAAGAATAACCCGGGAAAATCGGTTTAACTGTTCTTACTTTTGTGTACCTTCTTTTCACCCAACAATCAAAATTACTGTTTAAATTATCGAAAAGTTATGAAACGCATTTAACACCTAATTACAACAGTGAAGAGAAAAACCAATGAACATAAAGGAAATTGAAATGCAGGTATCGATTTTTTAAGGCAAGCTATATAATCTGCTTTTACCGGTGCGGTATAAAAATAAACGGAGAAAATGCTTTTATAGCATAACTTCGCTTTACATTAAACATTTTCCCGAGCATTTAGCAGAATTTTTATCGTCACATACCGCAAACGCCGCAGTTAAACTTCGGTTAAACTCTGTAAAGCAACCGCTGCTTCACAATTACCGACTCTCGAAGCATTGTGAAAAGTTTGACGAGTCTCGCATCTGGGGGACTCGAAGAAACAATTTGTAATTGTGCGTTGACAGTTTTATTAGCTCGTACGTATACATGGAAAGAAGTTTGCTTTTCCAATTGTTACCACTGTAGACGCACGGGCAACTTTTCTTGCCGGGTTGGACACAAGAGAATTTTTCACATATTTTCTGAAATATTTTTTTTACATATCAAGAATATGCCAACGGTTTTAAAGTTGCTTTTGCTTCAACTATCTCTGTAAGTAACTGGAAATCCATAACTGTACAGTGATCTAAATAATCATCCTTCTCTCAGTTCACGCCATTACAAATCACGGTGTCGAGTAGTTATTATTTTAGAACACGTACACACACGAAGTCGGATTATAATTTCAAGTACAACTTGCGTCTGGAGAGCTTTCATTTCATAAGCTCACCGCCCATATTCAACGACGCTCTGTTCACTTGGTATAACAATTACCGAAGTCTGGCCTTATTCCACTCGTCTACCGTTCCCCATAGAATTGCCTCATGAAATCAGTGGAATGAATGTTATTTAATTCGCCGAACACTGATTTCAGTCACGTGTTATCAAACACTAAGAGACATTGTCCGCGTGTATGTACCGCACTTTGCGAATTTCGTTTAATCATTACGGAACAAAATGGACTTTCACATTGACGTAGTTCCTAATAGTTTGCGCGTATTCATCTCGGTCGTATGCTCATTCAGTTCAAATCATTTATACATCTGAAAGACAATTCACTATTTTGTAGAGTATAATGAAAACTACATTTTTCACTACTCGTTAAAATCTGCGAAAGAATGATATAACAAATACGTTGTTATATCAATATAGTCAGATGCATCAAATACATTATAATACATACATTTACGTAAGTCATAAAGTAAATGAAATAAAAATCCAATTTTCCCATTTTTTCTTCATTATTTATTCCTCTTGACTCTTTATCCCCTCTTGTTAATTTCATTTAACAATGTACTTGCCATATTAGGTTATTCGATTCGATTTTCAACCCTTTATCGGCGGAGACTCGTTAAAGGGATTTTCGGTCCGAATGTCTTTACTTTTCCACTAATGAAATTTCCTTTTGGTTGCACAGCTGCGTGTACCGTTTCGAAGGTGAACGGGACGAGGTGGTGAAGCTACGGTTTAACAAGCTGCTAAACGGAAATCGTTCCTGCCGTAGTGTACTGAGTCAGGACTTTAATCGTCAGGTGTGCGTCGGATCGGACAAGTTTTTCGTCAAGGTGGCCACTTTTTTTTTCACGATCGCTCACAGCTTGAAATGGAGATAATGATACGATATCGATTTTCAGGTAATGGAATTGCCTTGGCCGAACGCGTCGCCGATACAGAGAGAGTGTCTTTGCTCGAATAAATCACTGCCAGTGACCGTCAAGTCGACGTCGAACGTCGTCGAGGTACACTTCACGGTGAAGTCGATGGACGCGCTTGACGATTACAACAATCTGTATTTCGAAGGCGCCTGGGAATTCGTGAAAACGGTTCCCTGCTCGAAGAAGCGGAGGATGCGAGGGCCATCCGGGGAAATCACGTACGACGGCAGCTTAGTTGACGAGGAAGAGGTGAAGATAAATATCACTCGTTAAACAAACTTTTGTGAAACCAATTCGTTTTCAATCTACATTTAAAGATCTTTAATGTAATATAATATAAAATCTTTAATATTCAAATACAATATAATGTAGATACATATACAGATTTTTAATATACCGATATATACATTTACAGATTTTTAATGTATGTTTTTCATAAGTGATGACACAAGTGCTGCGTATCATTTTGCAGAAAAGTTGCCAAAATCTGCCATGGTTGATCGACCCTGGTCCCGGGCAGTACCTATATGTGAAGATGAACGGCGTGATAATGTCCAATAACACAAAATGCGATACGAAAAATCGCATTGTCGTGCACACAGGCGGCAAGATCCACGTGTCGGTGTGCCCGAAGCCGGTACCGGAAGCGAGGCATCACGTAGTGGAAGTGTTCAGCGACGGCTGGGCCGTCGGCAGCAACGCGATGGTCTTGGCACCGGGACAAGAAGCTGTCAGGAGCATCGCTATTGAGTTTATGGTTAAGGAGCCGGAGACGTATACGGTCACTTGGCTCGAACTAACAAGAAGGTTAACACCACTTTATTTTACTTTTTTAATTACATAATTGCACAAGCTTGGATCGCTTATAAGGCAAGAAACTGAATTACTCGTTAAAAAGAAAGTTTAAGTGTGAAAGAACTTCTACACTTTGGTGTAAAAACTTTTTGCAAATTACACACATACATGTTCGAATTCATGTAATAGCATTCACAATGTTAATTTTTTAAGTGAATACAAATTCCTGAACACTCAAAGTGCGTTCATAAATTGGAGTGAATAAGATGTTTTGGTATATGCATTTCAATAAATTGTATGCTAATGTTTAAGAAAAAATGTATAATGCTAATGTACGGTTATCCGTAGATTCATTTATGCAAAAAACAGAAAGAAATTTCCGGAAAAGCTAATATTGTACGTTGCCAGGTCAGCATTATACGCATATTATTCGTTCTTCTTTTAAGGTATACATAATCCTAAAAAATTAATGGAATGTTTTTGCTGCAAACGGTATCCAGTTGAATCAAAAAAAGTTACTTCACTTCTTCATCTATTCCTCGAGATAACATCCATTTTCAATTTCATGTACACGTGATAACGGTCTTCCAGCAAGGGAATTGCTGAATGTAAAAAAATTGGAAATGGAAGTTCTACCAGGGATATAGAAGTCAAGTAAAAGTCAAGTAAAAGAAAATGATGCTTTTTATATACATCATCCTGCATACTTCATGTCCGCACGCTGTAAGAAATAAATAATAAACGTCCACATGCTGTAAACCTTCATCCAACAAAATATATTTCAAACTGATCTGATTTATGAGCTGCCCACCTTTTTCATACCAACCTAACATGCCCAAACAGTCTTCCAGTTTTTCAAAACACATTCATCTCTTGATAAGACATACATCTTTCCATGACCATACGACATTGCAATGGAACACTTCGATTAGCTTAAATTAGGCTATGTCAGTATACTATTGTAACATAAAACAACAAATTCTACAGTGAATGTGTTATACGTATGCAAATCAAAATTTGCAGACAAAATCAATATACCTATATATAAATACAATTATCGTGTAATATCGGTTCTTAAACTACACATTTTTTTAAGCATATTTATTAATAATCGTACTGGAAGCTATATAAATGACGTTTCTTGGCAGACCGTCGTCAAAGGTACTGGCGGAAGGTCTGCAGATGATCCGGGACTGCGAGCAGCGGTGCCCAGAGCTGGACGCGTGCATAAACGCGTCCCTGTGGTGCGACGGGGTGTCCCACTGTCCCACAGGCTACGACGAGGCACTCGCGCACTGTTCCATACTCCTGAAACTTCCTCCGCTTCACCTTGGCCTGGCCGCCCTCGCCGTCGTCTCGATCGTCGGCGTCCTCTGCTTCGTCATGTGGCGGATCTGCCGGCAGCGCACGAGCCGCTCCATCTCGCAGCATCGACTCAAGAGCATTTCTTCCGAAACGGCTATCATCGATGGAAAAGAAGTCATTTGCTGACACAGCGACAGTTCTGTACGTTACGTCGAGATCGATCGAGTCACCACCGTGTGACGATCACCGGTACTCAGGAATTTTACGATCCTCGCATTAGCGTAACGCTCAGAACTATGAAAGGTCGTAACACTCGATACATTTATTTTTTGTCTTATTACGTATCACTTCACCTTCCTTTCTTGCATATGTATATATCGTTTGCCGAGCGGTTTGCGGTTCTTTCAAACAGCGTTGTGACGATTTTTTTGTACATGCAGATGAAACAGCATGTCGGTGAAGTGTTAGAAAGTTCGTGTTTTCAATATGAAGCTGTAAGTGATGAAATAAATGTGGCTGATAGAACACTGTTTCGGTGATGTGAACTAAATCGCAGAGATCTGTAACATTTTCGAATACCCAGAAACGTGTTCAACGAGTTCAGTTAAAAGATAGTCGGATGTGAATACCCGACAAAAATCTACGCAAGTTTCGCGTTAAATTGTGAATTTGTGTTATCAGATATGAATTGCAATGTTATCAAGAAGCGACGGATGAATATCTGAACAGTCACTTGTAAATATCATATCAAAACACGAATATCTTTCTACCATTTGACGCAACATTGGCGAAAAAAAATGTACATAGCTTCAGTATTAATTACAACGTGACATTTGCACAAATTGTTTCAATGAAGTCAAACATAGCGCGGACAAATCAGCGAGTTTAATTAAATTCCCACGATCGTTCGATTTTCGTTCGAAAAGGTATAATTTTCGAAGGCAAAAAAGAAGCTAATAACCATGTACTCTTGATTACGTTTGATGCCAGAGTCGACATCTGCGGCGGATGTTACATTTGCATGAAAACGTGTATCTAATATTCGGCGTATTAATTACTTTCATTCGCGCATGATACGGACTTCGTTATCTAATTAGCGAATTCGATACGCCGGTCGAGAAGTGCTTAACGCGCGGGTGGCCATGCACGAGCCTTGCTATCGTAACGACTAATGTAAATAGGTCTTATCACCACTACGGTTTACTGTAAGACTATCGCTGTAGCCGTCGATGGATTTCTGCAAGACCGAATTAAGAGACATTTTAGAATTCACGTTTTACTTTCCCTCTGCCATGTTATCGTTATAGCCATATTTTGGGCAAGCGCGGTAAAAAAGCCTTTCGTATAAACAGCACAAAATCTCCCTTCGTATTAACATACATATAGAACGTATAGCTGCAATGACAATAATATGTCCTTAAACTTAACGCTTCTGTTCAGTTGCAAATTCTATTTCTCTTTGGTTTTGCGATAACTACAAAACGTCTGAAACGAGCGGAATATTTTTTTAACGCAACACACGCACAGTAAACGGTATCCTGCGTGGTGTCGAGAACAGGACTAAAGAAAATGCGAAGCATCCTCGAGGCTTTAGACACATAAATATTTTTATTGTACCAGTTACGCGAAGGAATATATCGCTGCAATAGGAACATTTTCAGTTCACACCGCGACTACGTAGCGTAATTAAACAGTTGCCGGGTTAATTAGCTTTCCTCGATTAACAGTCGTGTAAAGTAGACGCGATTTCGAATGGCCTGCCATCGCTGGAAAAGCCACTTCGGGACGTGAATGAATCGCCGGGGCGATTGAATTAAGCATAGCGTTGCGGTAGCGAGTGTCAGTATTGTGTACACTTATTCTACTTTGATCATAGTTGACGCATAGAATTTTTATTGCGTCATATTTTCGAGACGACGATATTTTGTAAGAGAATTGTGACG
>JABFPT010001004.1:6961-25017 GCA_022817245.1 Nixonia krombeini | reverse complement strand
GGTTCATTGATTCGTTACTGTTAATAACGCAGATAAAAAGTGTTGTTTTATCTATTCGTGAGTCGTGATCCATCATTTTTGTCGAGTGTAACTGATAATCTCGCTATTATTTCCTAATGTGAGGCGGGTTCTTTGAATTTCTTTTTTGACCACTAATTTGTTAAAAATGGGTTTCCAATTGAAGTGACGACTTCCATGACTTGTTGAAACTCTACTGTCGATACGTCTTTTTGAAGACACGTCAGATAGATTCCATCTTTATTTGGCGTCTCCGTTACCTTCCTACTGTCAGCACTTCATTCGTTGATAGGTAGCGGATTTTCATATATTCATATATCCCGATCCGTGTATAATAAATGACAGCGTTGTTAAAATAGTCCATATCCGTTACATTTAACGGAAGTTTACCTTGCCGAAATAGACGTGACCAGGATTATTTCACCTTTTTCGACCGAGTTACACACTCGCGTCGGCGAATTATTCCGACACGGAACGGCAAGTCCGTCAAAGATCGTCCCTTTACCTGGGAATATCGGCGAGAAGAATTCGCGACGCGTCGTAAATAAAGCCGATGGCGAAGTGGGAACGTGCAACTCCCGCGAGACGTTTCCTCGATTTTCAGCGCGCTCCTTTACAAGGCGAGGCGATGCGAGCGCGTTATAAGTATCCGCGGCGCGAACAGTGAGCGGTTTACGAGTCGGAATACACACATTTGCGTAACGATAAATATACCCCCGCGGAGGATATGGCTAAACGTGTGTTGCCGCGGCAGGCGCAGGCACCTGGGAAGAGAATTAAGCGCGAGTCGAGTGGCGGCAGTGAATTAGAAGGACGTCTAATCTGGACAAATTAGTGGACTCTACCGGTGTCTGCTCGTCGATGCGTGGGCGCAAGACCATACGGGCCGGCCAATAAGTAACTCGACGCACACCCGAGCGCGGCGCAGCCTCACGCACGCGACACCGACGAGCGCGCTTTATTTCGTGATGCGTGTGGGTGTCCCGGGGTGGCCACCTGTCTAGCGAGGTATGCGCTGATACCATCGCGAGAACCAAACGGAATGAACGCTCAGCGCTAAGCAAAGACAAGGGCGGTAACTCACCCCGACAAATTATAGAGTGGCCAGACAGCGCGACTCTTTCCGTCTCCCTCCGTCCCCCCTTCCACCCCGACCTCCCTCTCCCTCACTCTCTCTTACTTCCACCGTCTCTTTCCATCGCTTCCCTCCCCGCCGCCGCCGCCGCCGCCGCCGCCAGTCCACCGCGCAACCACGAAATCTCTCGATCTCACACCTCGTCTTCCCTCGGTGCGTGTAATAGCGCCACCTCGTGATTTATTTCCGTTCCCCCGTTTCCATTAGAATTCGACGCGCTGCAAAAATGACTTGTGGAGGGAAAGACTGTCCGTCGATTTTCTTGTGTTTTCGAACGCTCGGCCGGCGATCGTTCAACCTGCGATTCTCGTTCCGCGAATCACGGCAATGTCGTTGTTCGTCCGAACGTGGATAGCGGTGAAAAATCAGACCGAAGGAGGAAGTGTGCGGCTGTGCTTCGCGTTACGGCAAGGGGGACTGGAGAGGGGGCGGGAATGGCAGACTGGAAACAAATGAGTCGTGCCACGAGTCCCCGGGACTCGTTTAATCAAAGTTTGGGATGCGTGTGCTTCCTCGGTTCGCGGGCTAACTACATCCAATCATGCTAACCCAACTCGACGTGAACTCGGCAGTCCGACGAGGCTCGTTGTTTTGTTTGTACACAGCGGCGACTTGCATGAGAAAACGACGAAATCGAGGCGCAAGCTCGCCGTTCGACTTTTGGCGAGCTTCGCCAAACCGACAGTCCAAACGAGTCCCTTTAGCCCGCGATTTTTTTTCATTTCCCTCGCTACCTGGCGGATCATTTGGCGCACCGTTTCGCAACGAGATTGCGACACAGCGACTCAACGACGCGACAACGATCGTCACTGAAGAACCTCGATTACCGCGATGTTAATCCGAAAGAATTCGTTTTACCGAGATTCCTTTTTCCTACTAATGAAGTATCGAAATGACGATTAACTCGTGATAATTATCGGCGAGGCATTTCTCAAACGACAGTTAAATCAGCCGAACGAAGCAGAGAAAATCGTCTTGAATAATGAATAAAATTAAAGCGCAGGTACGCGTTGCCGATTGAGAGCCAGGGAAGAATACTCGGGGAGATTTGTCGGGCCTGCGCGACCGTCGCTCGATTTCCATCGACTCTTGTCACAGAGCACGATCGAGGTGAAAATACGTGGGAGACATTAATCGAGCGCGACAGAACGAGTAGCTTCTTGGAAATCTTCCGGGTGAGGATGGTTGAAAAGTTTGTTAATTCCCCGAAGATACCGACGACGATATCGACCCGTGGCACAACGTGAGACCCCGGACACCGTGTTCCTTCCCTTCCATCGCGCCTTACGACACATACGCTTCGTTTTCGACAAATGAATTCGACGAAGAAACTCATCGGTTTGGTCGCTCATGCAGCGGACACTTTCCGAGAATATATTTTGAAACGTATCAATCTAGTAGATACTTTCGTGCCAAGTTCATGTCTCGGAACGTGCCAATTTCCGAGTGAAAAGTCATTCGACAGTTTCGTCAGTTCGGTTGAATCGCTCGTGGGAAGAATAGTCGTATGTTTCCTGCGTGTTCGACAATGATACGGGATAGGGAAATGAATGGCGAAGACAAGGATGCGAAAAGCGGTTATGTAGAAGCTACAGTCGCAAGTGCTTTGCAAGATTGTGGCGCAGACTTATCAGTTTCGCTCTATTTCTCCCTCCCGCGGATCTCTTTGCCGTAGGTCGTCCTCATCTTCGCGTGGAACCCCTTTCACATCCCCTTTTGTCTACGATAATGTCGGTAACACGATATCACCAGCATCCGCGTCTCAAAACAACTTTCGTGCGTTGCGAAAGGACAGGTCCTTATTACCGCGCCGATGTTCCATTTTCTGACGCGGACATCTCTCGAACAACGGCGTGTATCGCGAACAAATTGTCTGTTAATTAATTTGAATCAATATACCTGCATTGTCAACTGAGATAAGCCAATCTGTCCATATTTAACGTCAATCGATATACTACAAATTGATATGATCAAATTGTGAATGGTTCCTGTCAAAATTCGTCTTACTTAAACTGACTGAAGAAAAAAAGTTACCAAAGAAATTATATCTTATATATATTGAGCTTGTGATTCTCTTCACTATAATTTTTTTCAAATACATCGAGTTATTTCCAAATCTGTGCATTTCCGTCAAAGTTTTCACGGGCCTCGTTTCGTCAATACGCCGTCGCTTTCTTTCTTTCCATCGCGATTCATTTTCACGACACAGGACGAACCTCTTCCGCGGCACAAATGTAAGACGGACCTGATACGTGGCTTGGTATCCGAGACACGCGGTCTGAAGGCACCAAAAGCCGGACAAACCGAAGCACCTTGTCGATCCTATCAAAGCCACGAATCTCGGTATTCGAACTTGGTCCTATCGTCGGATTCCATCGTAATTGTTTATCTACAAGGTAGTTCTGAGCGCGTGACTGTGGTACGCGGTTGCTTTATACAAAACCGTCAACAAAGGGATGTTTGCGCGAGTGCGAGTGCTTCTTTTTCCATATTTACAGGTATTCCAAAATTGTCAGCGTTTGGTAAAATTTTCACCGGCGAATGGGAAAATGGAAATGACCAACCTTCTTAAAAATTAATAATAATTAAACATATATATAACAATTATGAACAAGTTTTTGTATTTTAGTGCAAAATGTTTGTAAGTGAGAATATATCTATCGAGAAGGTTCTATAATTACTCACCAAGGAATGATTAATTATCCTCTATTCCGTGAATAGAATCACTTTTCGAAGATTTCCCAGGATCACCACAGTTAGAAAATGTCCCATGAGCATTGCGGTCCAAAGTGCTCGAAAATAGGATAACACTTAGGGTGCGCATCGATTACGACATATGTATTTCAAATGGGACCGAGTAATCTTATTACGTTGAGCGAAGGGGGAAATTCAAATTGTCTGCCACTTTCAGTAATAAGTATAATCAGTGATAAATATACAGTATTGTAAGAGCTAAGTATGTATTGTGCAAAGATCAATGAGCGCTAATGTGTACAAAATTTAATTATAGCGATACTAATGACGATAATTGACAAAAAGTGTACATAGTGCTATAAATAATCTTGCGGTATAAAAATCCTAAATCAAAACGCTTCGCGCATGTGAGCGCAGACTCGAAATACAGTGCGGTATTTCATTCGGTACAACCAAACATTTTGAAAATACAACGTACAAATCTGTAATCTTCAGAACGAAGAGTATCGAGTGAAAGAGGCATGTTTTACATTGCTCGAACTTGGATGACAGTTGTGAGAATCAGTTAAAAGTCAAGTACGTTGTTTCAAGTAGGAACTTGTCCGTATTTTGTTACATACATTTGTAGGTTAAATGAATGTCATTAAAGAGTTAAGAACTTTTGAAACTACTAATTAATGGGCTAGTTCGAGCGACCGTAATCCGTGATACACAGCTTTTATATGTTCTTTTATATTTAGAGGTCGTTTGGACACAACCTTACCTTCACACAGCTCCATAAACAAACTTAACAGACGTTACATCTGGCAAACGGAAAGGGCAACGTACTGGGCGAACGTAGTGTGCCATCCGGAGATCATTGTCGTCTCGACTCAATATTTATTGGCGTGTGCATGAATTATGCGGTGGGCAGTCGTCATGTTGAAACCAACTGGCTTTTCCATTCTAGTCAAGTGACTAGCATTTTCACACGGTTTCAACATTGACTATTACAATCAGTTAAAGAAAAAATGTCTACTGTCAGATTGGAAACTGTGTAGCTACCTTCAAACGACTTTCGGTAGTACCAGCCAACGTATGGCTGGTAGATAGCGGACACTGCCCCCCCCCCCCGCGTAACTGAGCCATTTTTATTGAAAATATTTTTTAATCGGAAACTTCATTTTTTAAATATTCGGTTATGTCGAGTTAAATACCGTACCCTGTATATACGTGCGATACGAGTGCACTGTAGGATACAAACATATCGCATTACCGCAAAGCAACGCCCCTCGGTTTCGGATAGCGAGAAGAATCACGAGATAACGTTCCGAACCAAATCAACGACTTTTTTTTCATATGACGCGTATTTTATAAACAATAAAGTCACTTTTCCATGCCTGGTTCGACGATCCTGTTCATCGAAGCATGGCAAATCCTATGCGCGACATTGACGTTGACAATAACAATAAGCCAAATTCCGAGGTTAAACTGTTACATCTGTCAGAAAGGAAAGAAAATTGTAGCGTAGAGTTTCGTTTGACTCGTCGAAACGTCGTAGCATCGCGCATTTCATTATCCGAAAATTGTACGTAATCTCGATAGATCCAGGCAATTAAATTCAGGACTGAAAATCGTAATTAGTTTCACGACAGTGTGTCGGTACGTTGTTTAATTTCTCGAAACTGAACATTTCGTTCCGTTGTCGACGCTGCATTTACAAGTGCGATCTCGTCAACACGCGGTCATTCGATACCGCCCACGAGTGGCTGTAGATTACTCGTTTTTTACATCGTAAAGCATTCTGTTTGTATGTACTTGTTCCCGAGTCGATTTATGCTCGAAGCGAACAATAAGGAAGTTCCAACCGCTGGAGGACAAGAGTTTTGAGAACACGAGACTCGTCTTGTGGCGCATCCCCGGCGATTGACTCCCACGAAAGTCGCCAACAGTTGTTTGACAGTATGAAATTCGCACCGATCTAATCAAGTAACAAAGAAAAAAGTATATTAGTACGAGAGTTTGAGTTATGGCGTTGGAACTGTCAAACATGTGAACAACTATCGGGAGCGATTGAATTTCTTGCCGGGATGAATAATGTCCCGACATTCGACTCGGGTTAAATCATGCGCATTGTATTTTCAATACATTAAAAAAATCCCTCAATTTTAGAAGTCAGTCAAGTGTAGCCGTTTGCCGAAATGACGGGCTTCGTCTCTGACTCGTCGGTCGCCGCCATAACCAATAAAACTGATTTTCAAATAGTTCGCTTTAACGCAATATTTACTTGCCGATGTTTTTCACGTCACATTGATTACCAGCATAATCATTTCTCTCGTATCATGAAGCAACGCAAAATCGTAATTATACACGACGCGATATATTCCCCTCGTGTTGTGCCTTTCACGCGAATCGGCTTAATGAACAGTTTGCCAACGTGACTTTTTGGCAACTCGTTCTATGAAACGATCCAGTTGTCCGAAGTCTTAATTGCACGCGCGTAAATAATTGCCGCACCGTAACGCGTGTTATTTATTACGCATAACTCTCTTAATGCCTTGTAAAGGAGATGGAATGCAATAATTATTTGCCCGCCCCTTGAAACAAAAAAATCTACTTCCTCTCCTTTCCTTCTCATTGGTCTGCGGTTTCCATGGATGCATCGATCTGCTCGCCATGACGAGAGTGGCATGGAACGGAGCATGCTCCATGTGCGCGCTAAATGTTCCTCTCGCTGCTGCTTCATAAACAACCACTCTGACGGTGTAATTAATTTTCTACGATAAAGACCGCCTCGCGGGTACGACGTTAAACAGGCCGGGAGGTAAATAATCTGAGAATTTTGCTCAGTTCAAAGCAACACCTTTCTCAGGCATTCGAATTTTTCAATCAAATCTTTGCTTCGCGAATCACGCGAAATGTCACACTCCTCCGGCTGGTGAATATTTTCTTCGCGTAGCCAAGGAACGACTGTTTACTGTCCAGTCGCGTCGTGACACTTCTCTGACACGAGGCAAAAAATTTTGGAATATGATGAAAATTCTAGTTTAAGTAAAATCATGTGTGTTTGCGAAGTCTTTAATAAAACGTGATGAATATGAAGGGATTATTGAAATTGAGCAACTTCTTTTTCCAAAAATTCCATGTACCGTTTGCGATTTCTTCTCAGAACAAAGCTGTTTCGAGGTTTTCTATGACAGCGGTTAGAAAAAAATGTTGGAGTTTCTTCGAGTTTTCGACAAAGAAGGGAGATACTACAGAGTCGAACAAATTCGCGAAACCCAGCCATGGTTCACTTTTCGAACAGAAGTGTCTTTTGCCTGCGAATGTGGCTACGAAAAATGACAAATCTCTTGTACAGACTTTTCAGTCGGGAGAGAATTATTTCTTGACTGAGCGTCTCGTCAAATCGACGAATTCTGGTAAATCGAAAGAGAGTGGTTCATCTATTTTTGATATATATAACTGATTTAATAATTGAAGCGAATAAAACAGTACATTTTTGTTATTTTGTATTATGAATATGTGTACTCACCATGAAATTATAAATATACAAACTAAATTGTGTGCAATGTTGAAAGTATGCGGAACAAATTACAACCGACTTGTGCAAAAATACGTTTTCATTTTTACAGTCAAGCATAACGCCAATAATACAATAGAAGTTTCCGCAAGTAATGCAACGCAAGAGCCTGAGATAAGTGACAATGTCAAGTAAGTAATTAATACCATTCACACTTTACTGGACCGATGTTCAAAATTTACGTGATTTTAAAATTCGAAATTTTCATTTGAGAGAAAAAAACATTTTCATTTTTGGCGATCCAGTGGTTCTTCACCGTTCCCATTTTCACGTTTTCATCCATTCCTTCAAAAATGCTGCACAGCATCGTTCTCGAATAACGCAGCTCGCGTGCGATGCGAATCGAGACACGTTCAGAGTTCGTCATCTTATCGAAAACCTTCGCGTTCACGAGCTGGTCGACCGAAATGTTGCCCCGAACCTGAACTCATCGTGACAAAATCCCTTCCTCTGTCAATACCGCCACCTAAAGGACCTTCTGCCAAAAAAGGTATTGCAGTTATGGCAAATACAAATTCTCATATATACAAGCGGTACATTTATAAAAATGTAATTAAAAAACCAATCTATGACATATGTCAAATATTGGAACAATGATATTTCTACGACTTATCAAGAAATACTCAATACTAAGCTAACATTATCATTCTGTTACAAATATCATTTAGAAAAACGGAATCGACCTCCATGAGTAAAAGTGTTTTAATTCTAGTCTTATTACAATTCAGAGCAACTGTTGTACGAATTCAACTCACCTTCCATGAAAGCTGGTTCGATAATATTAACCCAAAATGTCTGCTATTTGTAGAACAGAAGACATGTATCGGTTATGGAAAGATGGCCAATGCAGCCGATTGCACCTCCACCGCTACAATCTTCTCCTCGTTTAGAAGTCTGTTTGTCGGGCCGGAAGATTATCCGAAATACCAGCAGACGAGGAGTTACAGCAGCCCATCCATACCGAGCAGAATGTTTTGGGGAGGAAAAGAAGGCAACCAGGCTACGGGGAAGAGCATCGTGAGAAGAGGGACATTTTCGGTTGCAAAGGATTGCAACCGTCCGAAGTGTTTTTCGGACGATGCCTGTGAAAACAAATCGCGGCGAAACTGCGACAGGAGGGACAAGTGCAAGAAGAAGAGGAAGAGGAACGCGGCGACGGCGGGTAAGGCGAGCGATGGTTGCCAACCCAACTGCCTCCAAGAGGAGGAATCTTGGGCGAACACGTGCGACCAGTCGAAGAAACGGAAGCCTTGTTACAAGAAGACATGCCCGGACTTCTCCGAGTTAGAGATTTGCGACCCATGCAGGAAAAACCCGTGCGAGAAGGACGAAAAGGGGAAACCGTGCCCGGAAGTGAAGAAGTGTCCTAACTGAACAGTGTTTTCTAACTAAGGAACGTTCCTAACGAGTAAATGTAAAATTCAATTTTCCCAAACATGAAAGTTCACGTCCATAAAAAAGTATATTGTTTACATGTATATGGTAAAATTGTACGTAAATTGATAAAAGGATAATTACGGTAGACATTCCATTAAATTGTTCGGTAGTACCGCGACAAATATTTTTGTTAATTGTTACGACTAAAATAATGACATCAATGAACAAGTGCACTCCAAGGCATGAAAAGAACAAAGTCTTCCTGTACCGGAAATCCAAAGAATTCGGTACTTTCATGTCGTCTTTCGTCGCACTGGGAAACCCAGCACGGTCGGATCCTTATCTGCTATCTGACCATAATAGAAGTAAGAAGAAAACAGAGTTAGATCGCGGTGTAATGGAGGGTGTTTCAACGCTAGAAATGGCGGTGGTTGTACAAAAGGTCCGACATTCCACGCGGTACATTCGTGGCTGGGAAAGGAATTACAAAGGCTCCTGGAAAATCGAAATGATTCGATCAGCGGAAATTGGATCTCTCAGTCTTCTTTGCTCGGCAGCCACGACAATTTACAACATTCCCGCAGGCGAAACGCCTCGAATCGATGCACACTGGACGAAATATGGACAAAAATTATGGTACGTTGACAGTTTTGCAAGTAAAGTCCGCACGAGACAAAAATATTAGCGTACACGTGTTTACATGGGAAGAAAAAAAAAAGAAGAAAAACATTTCTCTTGTCCAGACACGGAGCGAAGGGCGGTGAAATAATGGCATTATATGATCCTCGAGGAGGATAATTGGATCATGCCCAAGTGTCGGTTGTGATCCGATTTTCCGCCGCAAATGTGTATACGACGCGGTGCAATTACCGTGCATTCATACGCGCCATATGGGGCCCGGGAATGAATTATTCCCGGGTCGGTCGCGCGCGCGTGTGCGTGCGTGTACCTGGCGCCGCTAACAGTCTCGTCGAAAGACGAGGAAGTTACGGGACCCCATGCTGCCATTTATGGGAACGCGGTATATACAGGCCTGTCGTGCGCCGCTAGCTGTCTTGCGTTTTGCATGGCATTGTTGCGCAACGACGCGGCAATGGCCGCGGCCCAAAGGAGCATCGATGTCGATGCAATTTCCATCGGAGTGTTGCCGCCGAGAAAAGAACACCGGGCCGAACAATGACGACGAGCGGAGGATTATTCTCCTCGCCGGAACGATCGTTTCATTCGTATTTCATACGCCTTTATCGACGAGAACACCTCGCGGGATAGTCCAAGAAAAATGCTTGCTCTTTTTCCCATATTTTCTCATCGTGACGAAACACCTCTGTCGCCACGGCGAATCGTTACGTAGAGTTACAAATTTCGTTTCGACCACGCGTCAGTCACTTTTTGTTTTTCTCAGGTACTGAATCCTTTTACCGTCGAAAACCGTCATTTGAGTTGGAATTGTGCTCTAAGCTGGAAAACGGTCAAGGTCGATTGCACAAGAGAATTTGGATCACTCGGGGAAAAAAGAAGAAGATCGGATTAAGGTGTATCTGTACACGAATCTGTGGGCGTCATATTAAGCGCGGTGTCGACGGCTTCATTCAAGAGTGCAAGCCTTGGTGCGCGTTGGGAATAAAGAGAGGCGCCATGGGGGTGCTTTGGGCGGGATGACTTCAGTGGAAACGCACAAAAATACGTATGTCAATCCGCTCGGCGTGGCGCCAAAAACGAACCACCGAATTTCCCATATATCGGGTTAATCCGGTGTAAAATGGCAGTGGCCAGTCACACGCTGGGAACAAAAGTTGTTTCGGAATTTATCGTTTTTAATAGAGATGTTACAAAGTGATTGACAGACGCTCCCAAAACTGACGATTGTACAACTTTTTCGTAGCTTCGGTATAGTGACAAGAAAAAGTTAACTTTGCTATAATTATAACATTGTAAAAAAAAAAAATAAAAATTTGCATATAAAATTTGATTACACATTTTCGAGAAATTTCCCATTTCCGGAAAAAGGAATAAAGAAGAAACATTGTTGAAGAATATTACAGATATACCGCTCGTCCTGTTTCTAATTAATAATTAATGATAAGTTAACTTGAATCTAATTTATTGAATCTAATAAATTTATTAATTAATAGTAAATTAGATTTAAAGCCAATTGTACACATATGCAGTGTCACAATGACACAGAAGCTTTGTTGAAATAAGTGAAGCTAAATAGAAAACGGCTGTTCACAAGTTGAAATAATACGCGTGTGTCGTCGGCAGCACTTTTTTTCTCATTAAAAGGGAAGTCTCGTGAACGTCGCTCGTATCGCGACAGATTTCAGGTTTTCAAAAGAGTGTCCTCTTAAAAATAATAATGCGTGCTAACCAGATTTTCCCGACGGTCTCTTTCTCTTCCAGTGGACAAAGATGTCGTTTGTTTTGCGTATAAACTGACTCACGTCTGCCCTCGTTTATGATTGACGTGGGACGACTGTCTGTCTTGGCTTTACGCGTCGGTAGCCTTTTGGCGTCCTTAACTTTGGCCATGCACATGTACGGCTTCGGGCAGGTCGGATTGTTCGCTTTTAATATTCGGAATGGTCGGAGGAACATGCGTTTCACTACATTATTTCGGGGAAAAACTGAACACACACGTTCGTGAAATTGATGTCAATATTTAACTCGATGAAAGCTTGCTTTGGAAAAAGTAATGTGTTGTTTCAGCAAGCATAGATCCGCTACGTATTTACCGGTTTACGTAACGATGCCTTACGTCACGAGATTAAATACGTTAAATACGATGCGCGAATTTCCATTGGGAAATGCATTAACGCGAAAATGTAACGTTAGTTCGCATTCGTCGTGTATTCTATTCCTGACATCGACAAGAAGATAAGTAAATTTGACAAGATAATCGAGTTGCAAAAATTATCTATCAACGAGTCAATTCTTTGCTAATCGGCGGAAAGACATCCGCGTTTTTTCACTTCGCGAGAAAATGCTTTGTCGAAGCAGTGGTGAAAAGGGGGGTAACATGTGCAGGGAAAAAGACTTTTCCTTTATTAGACAAAAAAAAGTGACGCACTTTGCGAGTAGCAAAGACGAGGTGCATTTGTTGAGGCAAGTACGTCGTAAAAAGGAGTTAGTACTACTCATAGCCTTAATAACGATCGTAAAACACTCGTCTACTCAAACCCATCCCCTCTTTTCTTCTCGCAATTTTCCTCGTGACCAGTTCGGCAGCCAAACCAATTTTCTTTTCTTAACCATGGTCAAATTTACGGCCTGTAATTTGCATCGTAAGGTGTTGCGGCGAAATTTATCGTTTTGCCATTTTTTAAGTGTCCAGTTATCACTTATCGCTCTTGCATTATCGGTTGTAAATGGAGAACAGCTTCGATCAAAATAATTTACTAACTGAATTCATATACTTGCAAATTATGGATCAATTTTATCGTGTTGTTGCGATTATTCCAAAGATGTATTTCTTAATTTTTCAACTCGTTGAGTTGGCTAGGTCGCAACACAGCATACGAACTAAAGGTAAATGAAGTGTACAGTGAAGTGTAAAGGAAAAAGCTTTCGTTTATCTTATCGGTGTGTGCATAAATAATACCGACGCGTATAAATAATACGAAGTAGTACAGTATTGAACAGCGATGCCGATAATCAGTTACTTCCATAACCTACAAATTTCCTTAGTATTTACTCTTCATAAATTTACTCTTCATAATAAACGGTCGTGCTTCATATGTGACATTTTCCCATCCCGAAAGATCAAATCCTATCGCTAACGAAATTTTATTAAGAGGTTAAGTTGGGTTTTGATTGGTACGTTGTAAACATTGCCAACACGAGACGCGAATTGTACGATGGACATTTGTGAAGAAAGAAGACATTGACACAAAGCAGCGACATTCCTTCGCCTCGATCGATTCGATCGATCTCAATGATTACTTGCCGGATAAGTTTCCGGCGTTGCAGTCGTAACGAGTAATAAAGCCAGAATGAGCAATCCCCTTCCACGCGGGCCATCGATTTGAAATAACAGGGATATATTACCTGCCGAGGTTTTGCGCGATCAACCGATCCCGCTAATGAGCAATTACGAGTGATTTTCGTCGTTATTAACAAGACGCGTTCTCCTTCGCCTTGCAAAGCAGCTGGCGCGCGTTTGGAAAAATCGAGCGTCGGCGGATCGGCGCGTTGAAACAATGATCCTCCTCCCCGCGTTCCCGTCGTCGATCGGTGCTCTCGTCCTTGGAGGAGCGCGGCGCGCGTCGGAGGTGTAACGCGGTTCATCTGGCACGGCGAGTGTCGGCCAATGGCGCGGCGACATGGTGGCCGCAGCGGCGCGCGTCCTCCAATGGCGGGGCGGGCGCTGCGGCTGTCACCGGAGCCCCGCCCCTGCCAATCAGGGCCGTGCGCGCATGTGTCGGCGCTCGTTCCTGTTTCGGGAATCAGCGGCAGTCGATTCGGGTTCGTGCGTAGGAGAGCATCTGTCTCGCGTGGCGACGGTCGTCGCGACACACTGGAACATTCGTGTGTAGCGCAGCAGTCTCAGTGCCGCGTTCGGGAGTTTTTCTCGCCGTTAGAGATCTTCCGTTCAGAGTGGCCGGGTTAAGTCGGCGAGGGAGGAAGACACTAGAGGCAAATAGAGTGTTGAAGGCGACGAAGCAGCGAGAAAAGCCGGGCGAAGGAGAGAACCCGGCGAGTCCACGTGGATCGACGCGCGGCGGAACGATTTTTGCCTCCAGAAATAGCGGGGCGAGCCGACCGGCCGAGAATAGAGCAGCGCTCGGCGGAAATAAAGGCAGGAACAGAGCCCGCGAGAAGGTGTCCCTCCATCTTGGGCGAGAAGCCGGGGCGGCGACAGGTGCAGGTGCGAAACGCGAGTCCCGTCGCTCCTCGATAATCGGATCCCGCTGGCCGCGCTGGTTACGCTCGTGTGCAAGACGAGAGGAGATTAGGGAGGAATAATCGCGCGGCCGCGAGATGTAACACGAGACTCGGGCCGAGTTATCGCTCTCTCTCGCTCCGTCTCGCTCCCTCAGCCATGCGCGCGTGTGACGGCGTGCATGCGGCTTCCTAAAAATATCGCGCTCAGGAATCCTAACATCCTCCCGGCCGCGTCTTCTCTAGAAACGGCGAAAAAATGCGAGGGAAGAGCGCCGAGCTGCGCCCAGGCCTGGACAACGATCGTGCGGTGTCGCGCGCGAGTGGCAAATGACGAACAAGTTCCACGCAACGGCGAACCACTGCGGCGCATCCGACGGCGGTAATCGCGGACCTGCCGATGCTGGAAAATGTTGGCTGCGCACGGCGACTGTGTGACGCGGTTGACGAGCGACGGTCGGCTATTGTGAGGGCGACTGCGACGTGCACGGTGATGTAGAAACATGTGTGTCGAATAGAGATAGACGAAGAGGGACGAGTAGCCGCGTGTTTGTCGTGTTTCCCTTCGAGACGCTTGCGACGACGTGTGTGAGAAACGATTGACGGTTGGTTCACAGTGGAGGCCGGTGAAAGCGGTGTACCGGGAGGCAGCGTGGTCTTTGGCAATGAGGTGATGATGGCCTACGGAGGAGCCAGCGGGGCTGCAATGGGACCCTCCGCCAGGAGCGCCGTCGAGGTCCTCGGCTCCACGGCCGATTACAGCCCCCAGGGCACACCGACTTCCTTGTCCGGGCATCCCGCGGGTCCGGTCGACGCCACCGGGAACTACGTCGCGCCGCTAACCGGGCCCACCACCTGTAGCCCGCAGGATAGCCCCGCCAACTCGGTCGGTGGCGCCGGCAACGACCAACTACCCAGCTTCGGATTCACCCAGGAACAAGTGGCCTGCGTTTGCGAGGTAAGCTTACCATCTCGTTATATTTACATTTTGAACACGGTTTTCCTTACACAGAAATTCGCCAATGCTCCCCGTGATTGTAATTTCGGTCACTGTTGCCGGAATTATAGTTGTCACGGGCGCAAACTTGGTTGTCATAACCCAACGACGACTGTCTCGCGGGAACGTAATAAGAAAAAATTCAAAACCTGGCAATAATTTGTTGTACCTGTTTCGAATGTCATTTAAACTTCAAAATTCACTGTCAATAAGGACAGTAACCATTGCCTGAGAGACTTGCCGTAAACTCGTCTTATCGTGTATTTCACCTGACAATTGCGCGACTTTAAAAAATTCGTTTCTAGTTTTTGCAATTATATTTATATCAGCTGTTTGTGAAAATGTACATGATAAGACAAAACAAATGGAAATGTTTGTCTGCAACGTGAATATAGCGATTGCGAGGAATACGCAGATTACGATAATTGTGGTTATGATAACCAGATGTGTTTTTATCGCTAAAATTACGTGTGTCTTTGGTGTCACAACTCCAGACTATTCTCGGTGTGTTATTGCCTTTTGTTTTCCCCAATAATTCTGAGATCTGTTCACGCTTAAAAAGCAGTGACTGAAAGCAGTTGAATTATATGTTAAACGAGCAATAGGCATTCAAGTATATTTAAATAGTTGGAGATGCGCCAAATTGAATGGCTCTTCTTGCAATTATACTATTATCATCATCCGCGACGCGATTGAATCGGTTCCTGTGAAGAGGATTTCATTTTTGACGATTTTCTTCTGAGAAAAGCACAGGTTTTACAACTGATATATATATACATATATATATACACTGTACATTTTCCTACACACAACAGTGCGAACTATCGGAAAAATAAATACACTATTCTTAGTGAATGACATTGCGACATTTGCCTCCTTAATTTACTATAAAAAAAGATGTCTCGGTTGCAATACCAGAATACTTGTTTGAATAATCGGCGACAGTTACATTCGAAAAAGAATAAACAAAATGTCAAGAATTCAAATGAAAATTAGGTTAATCTTTCTTGGCACCACATGTACTACGGTTCATTTAGACTGAAGAATATAAAAGATTTGTACAAAGAAAAAATGAATTTTGTGTTCGTTTGACTTTATAAAATTCTTGTTGTGTTATCATTGTAGATTCATCTCATATTTAAAGCCATTTAAATTTGTTCCAAACAAGATTCTTGAAGAAGTCCTCTTGGTTCAAGTTAAAACGTAAACTTGCTTTAGTTATTCCGAGTTATATCCAGAGGATACTGAAAAGGACAAATGTCGATTCGAGCTTCACAGGCTGCACACATATATTTGTTTACATCACGCGTTTATGAGTTCTGCGGCTATGACCTATAACCGCCCAGCTAATAAAAAAGAAAACAGGATAAGCAAAACGTGACATTTCTACAGCATAACTTTTAATAAAGAAATGCGTAACGTCAAACATACCTGATTTGTGTATTTTTTTACGGTATCAGTGGTAGGCATAAATGATTTTTCATAAGTCATAATAGCAATCATATGATTAACATTCAAAGTTTCTTATTTATAAATTAAAAAATTTGTTTTTTTTTTTTACCTTTTTAGGAACCGATTCATGTATTATAATAATGTGAGTATACTTGTTAAATGTCACATTTTTGTTAAATGAAGCAAATTTCATGGTATTGAAAATTGCAGTACATTTTTGTGTTTATTTTTTTTTCAAAACTACCTTCGCGGACATTGTAGCAAATGTAACTTGTAACTAATGCAAAACTGAAAATATAATAAACACTCTTTTTAATACATTTTCTGTTCAAAGAAAACACAAACGTGCTTAGAATACTGTTATTATAATTTTTAATATTTACATAGGAATAATAATCCTTATAAATCATCACTTCAAAATTATACACTGAAACCATTGGTCGGCCGTATTCTTAATAGAATATACTCTCATTTTTAATTCACTGAAAAGACAAAATTGACAAGTATTCTTAAACATTAGGCACATATTTACAATGAGGAAAACAGTGTATTACTGCACTTTTTCTTTTTTAGGCAGCATGTATACAAAATCTGTCAATACGTTTTAGTTTTACAAGTAAAACTAGTTAATTTTTCCAGTGTCATATTATCTATATAAAATTTTATTGGCACTTATTTTGGCTATTTTTATTAATTTTTTGTGAAATTATTACAATTCAAAGCATTTTATACATTTAAATATCAATTTGAAACGTAATCAGTTGGTAAAAGTAACCGCCAGTTCGATAAAATTAAAAGTTTACGTTAAGAAATTAACGTAAATTAAAAAAAAAGTCAAGCAAAGAGGAAGGAAAAACGTGAGTTAATTAAGTATGAAATAATATTTATTTTATATTTAAATTTATGTTACGTTCAACGTCAATTCAATCGTAGATGCATTTAAAAATACCATGACGACGTCTTTGGGAAAAACTCTTGTAATAAATTTCGAAAAAACATTTTCAAAGTTGTGCAATTTTCAAATTTAGCGCCCTTAGTATTTTTTTTTTTAACTTCGGTGAAGATGTTTGTTCATTTATAACGAACTGTTTTACGATTGACATATTTTTATTCCAAAAGACAAATGACACACTAATAATAATAAAATGCAGACTAATAGTAAGTCATAAACATCTTAAATTTGATCATAAACTTTCAAATTTAACGTTGCTCTTCACTGCAGGTAAAGCAACACATATATTTCCACAAGTCAATAAACTGCGCTCGTTGCAGCGCGATTCCGCAATAAAAGTAAATTTGCATTTTAACACTTGCATCTTCTTCCCAGAAAAAAAACTGGTATTTAGGCATTTAATCAAATCTCGGCATAACGTTAATACAAAAGTTAACGTGCAGTATAAGTCAGCCAACAATTTACGGTCTAATATTAACAGTCATTATACACAAAGTTGAAAAGTGACGAATAGATTATTTTATTATCATGAACGATTTATAATGTTTTGTGGCTAAAAATACAAGTTCCGCTGGTTCGAATGTAAATATGTCAAAATAAGTTTCGAACTATATCGTTCCCGTAATAAAAATAGTTTCGTTAATTTAAAAGATGGCAAGTTGAAATAACACGAGGGACTTAAAAAACGGAGAACAGCGAGAAAATTTGACACACATTTTGAGCAGCCACGTGACCGCTCGCGGTTCTTCTTCGTTGCATATTTTGCATGCTCAACATAATGGCGTTATCGCGCTTCAATCGCTATCTAATCGGAACTGTAATTCTCACTGCTGCAATCGCTGCGTCTGGTAATCAATATTGCGGAGATCTTCGGAAGAGAGCAGCATGTTTGATCAACGGACGCGGATTATTAGCCGTCATATTACAAAACTCTTTAGTGAAAGTTAAATAAAACGAAACAATAAAACGTAGATGAACCTTGCTGCTGTTT
>JABFPT010001001.1:9568-23486 GCA_022817245.1 Nixonia krombeini | reverse complement strand
TGCAAAAAAAAGAGAAACGTTTATTCGAATAAAGTTTAGCAAAGACACGTGGGAAAATGATTCTTAATCAGTTACATTTGACTCGGCGAGCCACGCGCGATTGGGAAATGCCGCGTTTGTTAATTAAACGCGATCGTCGAACGAGCGCCCACTTTTTCCTACCGCGAATTCTCGTTACGCAAATTTATCCCGTCAGCGTGCATTTGTCGGTAACGAATCCACAACGGGCGAAAATTGTTACTTTGATCGAAATTACCTCGATTTAAATCCATCGGAAATTATCACGACAAGTAAGAACATGGGCAGGATATGTCGCCTGGTCGGGCATGTGAACGTAACTTCCTCGTCTCGAAGGCGCAACGGTCTGACGAGTGTTCGGAAGGAAGCGAAATATGGAAAATAACCGGGATGCAAATAAGCCGACAATGGACGGTCGAAAGAGGAAGAAGCGGGCGGAGAACGAAGAACACGCCGCTTGTGACATAAGCCGTTGCCGCGCGCGGCCAAGGCACCTTTATGGACTCGGGCCAGTTTCATTCATTCGGCGTAGCTGTTTTGTCGCCGTTACGTAAGTCTTCGGCCACCTAACCCGAGGCGAGCGTAGTAACGCGCCGCGGCAGCACGAGAATGGGCGCGTTCGTCTTTCTTACCGCCGCCTCGCAATTGCATTCGGCCTACGTGCTGCAGGGACATGGGCGAGAGACTGATGAAAATACATGGCAGTCGCCGGCCGCCGTTACAGCCGCGAGATAATACCGCCTATTAGCTTATCAAGTCGTGGATGAATGCAAGTGAGAGAGAGAGAGAGAGAGACGGAGGGAAGGAGATAGGCAGATACGGAGGAAGGTGGAATGGAGAGAGAAGGAGATAAGGATATGCACACGAAAAGGAGAGGGACAGAGACAGAAACGCTTGCGCGACCATTAATGCGAGCAATTGTTTGCGATCATTGTGCACCATCATATGTAGGTCGTTCGGATTCAATAACAGCCACTCAAAAATTATTCACTTCACGACAAATGCAATCAACGAGCAACCGCAAGGTCGGTCTTTGTCCGACATTTCGCTATACAGCGGGAACAAACATTTCCAACGCTCGGTGACACTGTTTCGGTGATTTCGTAACGGTGAATCAAGCAGCGGAATTTATAGAATGATTTTCAAAGGAATAATGTCTTCTTTCGTGAATATAGCCTTGTTCAGTTCCGTTAAATCGTTTTGTCGAGACACAAACAAGTTTCCTCATTCCTTATTGCATGATTTTGAACATTTTTTTTAACGTTGCTTACTCTTTGCGCAAGAACGAGCAATTAAGCAATGTAGCAAATTTGACTCACACTGTGTAACCAATGACTAACCTCGCCCGACGAAAACAACGCGTAGTGCCGGGATCGCTGAAACGAGCGAGGTGACTTTTAGTCGTAGGTTGTCAACGAGGTAACTTTGCTCGGGTAATAAGTTTGGAGTCTTATGCAGTGAACGATCTCCGTTCGACATCAAGCGACGACGCAGAATTTTAATCACGTTTCGTCAAGTGCGCGCGAGTAAATGAGCCACAGGTTTTCCTCGTATTATTCCAACGCGCAGCGGCGCGGAAACAGCCAATGTCTTTGCAAAGTACGGATTATAATTCGAAATTGGAGAATGTTGTTTTTCGAAATGAGAAAAACAAATCAGTTTGGTTTAAATGACGTTGGTTTTCTTCCGTTTAAAATATTCACACGCTACGTTTTCGTTAAATATTGTGTCAGAAATAAATTTGATTACAAACGTGTACAAACGTATTTCGTTATAAATATTACGAAAAACTATTTGCTTTTAAACAAATATGCAAATTCTTAAACTGTAACCAATAGTTGCTCTACTTAAAAGCAATTTTTATACGAATAATTAACCAATTAGACGGATTGCACTGTTTACGATTAATGAATTATTTTTATATATCATTTTATATATTATTTTTCGTATTACCGAAAAATTGACACGCAGGAACCGCTTTTTTCTTCGAAGTAGATAACAATTTTGCACACTGACAATGTGTAAGTATTTGCTGAATAAAGTAAATCAAGTTGCGTACTTATCACTAATTTCAAAATCCTATACTCGCTTTAATGTGTATAAATATTGAATTATAAAATGAAGCTAATCATTGAATTCAATGGATAAGAAGACTGATTCGAACACAACATTCAACTATGTTTCACGCTCCTAAACATGTGTCGTATCACTGATATAAAATTCTGTAATAAATTCCCATTAATCAGACACTAAATTATAATTAAACTACCGTTCAAAGTGCGATGTTTACATGGAAAACTTCGAAAAAGTAGAAAACACGAAAATAGAAATTGATTACGTATCACAATTAATTACGTAATGGTAAAATTAATTACACGCTTCTTGTTAATTTTCAACACAATATCTTTCAACACTGCCGCCGATACGAAAAGTTTATTCAATCACGACTCCCATATATTTTAAGTATAACGAAAAAAAAAAAATAAAGTATACTTGAGAGGAAGAAGAAGAAGAGGAAGAGGAAGGTGAACCGAAAGGCAAAATACAGATCGCCTTCTCTCCAAATCCGATACTTCGTGGAAGGAACACAGCTCGGAATCGCTCGTAACTTGCATCACCTTGTTTACCGTCTGGGACGTTGAAACGCCTTGTCCTTCAAAGTTTCGTGAGCGAACAAAGATACCGGGAAAGTAGGCTGCGGAACAGGGCTTCGCTTCGCCGAATCGCCTCGGCGACGGTTCGGGTTACCTCTCCTTTCTCTGGTCACTTCGATTCCTGATATTCGCGAGAAAAGCCTGCAAAGAGCGAGACGCGTTCGGGAAGTTTGTTCTTTTGTTTCGGCGATGGAAACCTGCCATTACACGGTGCATCTCTTTCCATCGCACTCTGCTATTCCTTTCTATAAAAACCGTTTCGTTCAAATCATATTTTTAAAACACACCTTTCCCTTTACAACTGGAAACCAGTGACGCTTACGAACAGTCCAACTTTTTCAATTTCCTTATCGACGCAACGTTAGTCGTTCGATCGTTTATCGCGTTCGGCACCAATTCGTGAGAAAATTGCGTCCGAGGTGAGGCGATAACTCGCGCCGAAACAATTCCGGCGTGAATGAGAAAGGGACGTTGGAAAAATACAAATGCGAGGGCGATCGATTTTGATTTACGAGTCGGCTGGGATGCAGCGTTGAATTGTCAATTAATGGTGAAAAATGGTCGATGCGGCAACAGTCGACGCGGTCGATGCGCGCGGTGGCGCGTCGCTGGCGGGCGTAGAAAACTTCCGGCCGCGTGGGCGAGCCCAGCGAGACTTTGCTCGGCCGCGTTGCAATCGCCTCTCTGTCGCCGTCGACGCCGTCTCTTTCACGACTCCGACACAAGAATACGCGCACACTCAAATACGGATATGTGACGATAACGATAACGACCTTGCGCGTACTTACGCCGAACGATTAATACCGCGAGCCGCCGTGAATAAATATAAACAGCCTTGCTTCGGCTCGCAATCGCGCCGCTTTCGCGTTTCGAGAAACTCGACCGCGCCGTTTCACGCCGTTCCACTCCGACCTTTATCTCTTGCTATTAAGCGCTTTAATTCACCAGGCATTAACTCCCATTGATACAACGACGCGTGATCCTGGACAAAGATCGGCGTAACTGCGAACGTCGCGAAACGTCGTTGCGCGATCTGGCATTATTTGCTTTTGAGCGGCTTTTCTTCCTCGAATAATGATAATTTCGAGATCGCGTAATTCTATATTAGAACAGGTTTATAAATAACGCGCGTTTCCTGAAGTTTATGATGGCCACACGCGATTTTACGGCAGAAACCCGCACCACCCACAAACACATAAACGTACACACGTATATATATCTCTCGCTCCAGACCATGGGTCTGTTGTTGAGGAAATACGTTGACACATGTTATTTACATTTGTTTGTACAACAGATGTAAAACGACGATTTTTCAACGGTTAAATGTAAGAAAACAACGTTGAAAGATTTGGGAAGCATAACTTACGATGGATCTCTGTAGAAAATTGTACTCTTTAACGGCCTTGGTCGTAACGGCGTTAATGCTTTCATTGAAAAAGTATATTTTGAAACGATCACACATATACGTACATATTTGTTGTTACACGTTAAAATTGGTTTACATTTCTGACCATCAAAGCCGAGAGCGTGAATAACGAATGAGACTGCGCTACCGACAAATAGGAGAATTGCCGTGGTACGGATTATCTTATTTAATTGATAGAGCTTCATGCGAATTAACGACGGTGGAATGGTATCTGTGGTTCGCCGATTTGTTTAATTGCGAAAGATAAGTGCGAGCCGTTAAACTCGAAGACGTTGGAATTTTTCGCGATTATTTGTGAAAATAACGAATAAAGTTTGTACGCTCGAGCGGCAACGCGCACTCGCGAATGAAAACGGGCCGTAATTGCAACAGTATCGGTCTATAACTGTTTAATACATCGCAATTAATATTAAGAATTTATTCAAACCGTATAATATCACGGTAGATTACACTTCCCTCTAGAATTACATACTCCTTTTCCATATTCATACGTTTTTGCAAACGTTTCATACGTGCGGGTACGAAACAAACGCGGATCGGACTTTCCTCTAAACTGACGTTATTCAAATGACGGAGACGAACGAGTCTGAACCTGTCAAAAACGTTGAAATTAAGCCGACCACGTGACTTTCATCGCGCACAATCTTTTACATATTAATATCGCTACGTTGCAGTTACGGTTTCCAGAGGCAACCGTTCTCTTTCGCAGACTGGAAATGCAACGGGGAACAACCGTTAGCGCCGCCCGCGAAATCTCGCTGGCGCGACAAGTTCCAGAAAAGTTCATGGTCCTGCGCCGATGAGCAGCGGCGGCGGCGGCGTTATGTCACGCCTAATCGCGCGACGGATCGATCCGGGAGGAGCGGCGATGGTTTCTCATGGTGAAAGGGAACGGTGAATCATTTCTTTGCGAGCGCGAGAACACAAGAGACGACGACGACGTCGACGACCATTTTAAGCGGCGGTAGACGCGTGACGAGGCCGCGGCGTCGGCGTCGGTTGCCGCTGTCGCAAAAGTGTACGGGCTAAAAGAGAAAGTCTCGCTAATTCGCTAGGGAGAAGCCCGAGTGAAAACACGCGTTGCGCGCTCGCGCGCTCTCGTTGGAGGGGGTAGGGGGGCCGCAACATACGCGCCGCCAAACGTCGTCTTTGCGGTTCCGCCTCGATTCTGACGAATAATAGCATCTGCTGTGCTCTCGGGCAGCAAAGGAAAAAAAGTCAACGAGGGAAAAAAAAACAAGACAGCAAATGGCAAAAATCCATTTGCGAATACGGCATTGCCGGAAAGAGAGGTCTAAAACTCGCAGTGAGACGACTCCGCGACAACAGTCTGGAAATCTGGAATAAGCGATGAGATAAAGACGAACGTATTCCGCCGATCTACAATGCGGAGGTGTCGATCGTGAAGAGGGGAAGGAAGCGAAGAGGGGAAAGGAGGGGGAACAAGAAACGCTGTGTACGCGTACGAACGCATTGCTGTTGTAGCGCGGCCATTTGGCGAGGGCAGAGGCTGCGACGAGTGTTTATCGCAACACGCTCACGTTCGCACGTCGAGCGGCGTTGTTGCTCGGCTATTTTCACGCGCGGCTGTACTCTCCGAGGAGGCGGTGGCGAGCGATGCGCAGTAGCGACGATGCTGTTGACCTTGCGTTATAAGCGCCGTTACATGCACGTATATATACGTTCGGCCGGCGAAAAGTGAAAGAAGTCACGAGGGAAGAGAGATAATGACGGAGAGAACGAGATAAATCGTTCGAGCGGCGGCGAGAGATCGATACTCGCGATAAGAGTGACGCGGGTGAATCGTGAGAACGGCGTATCGCGTCCGCTTCTTCAAAGGGGACACATGTCGCCGTTCTCCTTCTTTGGCGGCAGGGAAAAAATCACGGGAAAAAGTCGCCGGCTCGATCAACGACTCGATACCGCCTTCGGAATCGCGGTTGGAATGACGCGCGCGAGCGCGCAGAACGTTTATTGCGCGACATTTCATGCCGCCCGCTACTTTTCTCGGCGAGGGTCAAACGACCGGGACCTTCGCCTCGCGGACATTTGCAACAGTTTATCTCTCGCCGGGGGGGATTTTTATCCGACTCGCCAGCGCCGGTCTGAAGAAACGTCGAGGGAAACGTTTCGTGAAGAAGCGTTTTCGCAAAGGACTGTACACCGTGATTCTTATCCGTCGCCGTCTCGCTTATCGATTCACGGTGAAAGCGCAATGACTCCGACCCCTTTTTTTTGTCACCTAATACTTTCCACCGCGATGCTCTTCCCTTCTTCTTTATCCCCGGTACGGTATTTCTGGAGGGAGACATCCGCTTGGTAGAAGTGGATTGTTTAGTAGATTCTTGAATCACAGGAAGCGTCGTGTACTTCAGGCAAAATTTATTACCCACTTCTCGAAGGATTTTTACGACGCGACTACTTTAATGATAAAGACGCGATGGGGAATGTGTTGATATGAATTGCACGTTCACGCCTCTCGATAAAAGTAAAAAAGGTATAGTGGTAGCAAAATATCTATTAAGATTCTCAAACACTGTACAATGCAACGTTGGGTAAAAGTTCCCTCACGGTTCGTTCACGACGGTCGAAAGTTTGCGGTAGCGTGGCCCAGTCGTGAAAATCGGAACGAGTCTTCAGGCGCGGCGAAACGAGTTTGCCGCTCTCGCGTCACCGCGGCGACGCGTAACACACGGCACCAACGGCGACAGTCACGCGGCAGTTGTGGCGACCCTGCGAAAACGACAGCTACGGTCCTATCAAAATCCGGCATTGCGCGATATCGATAAATTGACTTTCAGTTTCGATTATCTCGCCAATGCCGTCGTCCCGATTGTTGTTCAGTGTCGGACGGCGCCTGTTATCAGTGATAAACGGAATTTGTTTGTCGAGAAACAGTCGTAGGTACTTTCCCCGTGTCGCTGTAAGTGCTGGACACGCAACGATACGGACAAGGGGGAACAAGCACCGAACACGGATCTCAAATATAATTCAAGTCACACTGTACAAGAGAAGATGACGAAAAACATTATCTTACATTTTAGTACTCTGTGAAACAAAACCATTCTAACCTAATCTTCTAAATTTTTGACATCGTGTTAACATGAAAGGACAATCGAGATAAGGCAAAAATGACAAAAACTTTCATAATGTAATAAATTCCATCAAATGTCACGTCAAAAGGTGTCGATGAAAAATTTCGAATGCACGAAAATGTGTCGGCGATTGTGCACGCGCGTGAGCGTAAGAAAATCCGCGATTGAAGGAGGAACGGCGGAAAAGATGAATTTTCCGGTGTGACCAGCGATAAATGGCGGAGAGCGCGTCGTGCGTGCCTTTTCTCCCTGTGTAATTGTAATAATAAATGTGTGTCACGGCCACTCGTAGCGGGAACTCGCACGCGTTTGTCCGAGCCAGGAAAGCTTCGGCACGGCCATGTGCGTGTTGCGCACAATTCACGCAAACACGTGCGCGCCGACATATACACACGTATGTACAGTTGTAGATAAGAGTGCGCTTTACCGGACAGACGTTCGTCCGCGATGGCGCATCTCTCGGGGATTCGCAGGTGGAGCAGGATCATTACGAACTAGTCTCTGCAACATTGGCTTTCCACCTTCTCTCCCCTGCAAAAAAAGCTCTTTAACGAGAAATGTCGAGAAACGTTGGCAATCGCACACACGCAACGGGGACGGCGAACGCGTGAAATGGAATGCCGATTAAACGGTCGTAAATAAACGTATAAAATGTTGTATAAGTGTGAGTCACGCGAATGGTAATGTCCGTGGAATAACGTACGTGTAATAGTGCCGCGCAGCGGCGTAATAATAATAAGAGTAACGAGGATGTGCAGAAATAAGGAACGGCCGAGGCGGTAGTCGGCTGGAGAAAGGTCCTTATGAATATTTATACGCCGGTAGTCTGACTCTGCGCTCATGTGGGTGTGTACGTGTAGCCCCGCGTAGCCGAGAATGCGTTGGCGGCGAGAGTCGCTGCTGCGTGTATGCGATCTGTTGTAGCCGGTGTTTTCCGCGAGGCCAACGCGCGGGCGCGCGTTACGTAGGAGCGACGGTCGACCGTCCACAGCACGGTTTCTCCGCGAACATCGGTCACCTGCCACGCTCCGACGAAAACATCGCCGTGCAACAACGATCCAACTGCGCAAAGAACGATCCGCTTCCAGGAAAAACCGCGATCATCTACCGCGCTCCACTGTAAGGAAAACGCTTGTTTCGATCGTCCAATTGGAACGACTTACCTCTCCTCCCACCACTTTGGGTGTAACGAGGTGAAAATAGCGGAATCGTAATCGGCGTTTCGAGGAATCGGACGTTGGCGATCGATGAATATTCAGGGAGTATCGGTGGCGGGGCGATCGCCGATTATGATGACTTCATCGGCAGTGACGCTCGATTCACGTCCGAGACCTCTTTTTCCGTACAGTGAACCACGGCGAGGCGCGAGCGTTCCAGTTCGAGAAAAACGATCGGCCAAGGAGTATCCGCGAGTGCATCTGGAAATTTCCTTTAATGCAAATTCGCGTCGATGAACAAACGCGTTCAAGGCCGTTGACAACTAATGCTCGCAAAAATTCCACTTTTCCTCTTTTTCTTCGGTGGGAAGATAATCGGGGGAACAAGTTCTCGAGGCGAGAAGCCGCGTGATAAACCGCGCTCGTAATTGTTTCTGGGATGTGTCAGTGTTGAAAAATATCTGCAGAGGTTAACGAAGCTACAACGGCGAAAAGTTTACGATTTTCCTAACTAAATGCTTTTGTGGAAAAAAAACTGAATAGACGCGTCGTTCGAACAGAGTTTAGATATACCTTTTTATTTATAAATTGTTTAGAACCCGAAAGAACGATGGACTGTCGACATTTCTACCACTCCGCACAGAAAATTTCACATTGCAGAATAAGGAACGAGAAACGACGACCGGAAAAGAAATTATTCCGTATCAAACAACAATAACGTTTGACGAGAAGCGTAAGCAAACTGTTGCGCATAGCAAAAGGAAGGAAACAGACGTTGGTCGAAAGCAGGGTTAAATTTCACCTATTCCCGCACACGCTTGCGTAAAGTATAAACTCCGGTGCGGCGGAACCTGCGTTTGGTTGAAATACCTCACTGCCTTTATTATCCGAGCTGATCGCACGGCGGGCGGCGCTGGTAAATATTTGTCTGCCGAATATCTTGTGCAAACTTCGCCGCCACAATTGGTATTCGTTGCTGGCCGCTCGCGTGCAGTTCCGTCCTCCGCTACTGGTCGGGCCCGCGAGACGCCAAAGGCGCAGAGGCGTGGGCGACCTTCGCTCGGTTTCGCCACCACGTGAAAGATATGTCATTATTGCAAAAGTTCTCAATGGATTGCGGAACCAGATCGTCGCTGCCTCGCGCATCGAATTTCGCCATCTCCCCTCTTTTTATTCTTTTTCTACGCAAGAAGTAGCATTCGAGGAGATGAGCGAGCAAACCGAGTACAGCGCGACATCGATTCAGGAAAACTTGCAAGGTTCGCTCGATTATAAATAAAGCAAAAAAATGCAAATAATCGATAGTTGAAGCGCGAAACGGCCTCTTTGCTCAACATTCGTTTGAACGTGAACTTTACAACAATTATATTTTTATACCGCTCTTATAAACAGGCGTACACTCGTACACGCGCACAGGAGCGTCGCGCACGTGTGCAAAAACGGTTTTATAGTCTTTCGAGTATAGCCTCGTGAATAAGTGAAGTTCGCCCAGGCGTCTGTATGCGCAAAGGTTATTTGCAAGTACATAAACGCGTCGGTCGTCGTGCGCCAGTATACGTGAGAAACTGACACGAATATGTCATTTATGCGAGAAGAAATCACGCCGTTTGTCATATTTATAGCGAATAACGCTCGCGGCTGTGTACGCGATTGCTCGTGACTCAATATCACGAAAATACCATTCCCGCAAATGAAGTGGCTCCTTAATCGGCAAACGTCTGCATAACGTGCGTATAAATATAACCCGTAAAACATAAAAGCATTCGAGCAGACATGAAAGTAGTCGCACAGGCGTAAAATTATTCGTATTTAAACAACTCTGCCGTCCACCTCCTCTTTTTTGCTTCGTTCTTTCTTCCTTTTTCAGGAATACTACTTGTCGCACGGCAGACTCTTACCGGGCTTTACGCGGCGTTCGAGTAATTTCCCGATGCCACGTTCGACCGCACAAATTTCATCTATCGCGGGCTCTGATTTTCACGGAATTTCAGCTTTAACCCCGAGCAGGGTGGTTTCCTCGGAGGAAATAATGGAAAGGGGTTGCGATGGCTCGTGACGCGCCAGGGGTGGGGACTCCCTCTTCGCTCGCCACCGTTTCCTCCCCCCACCCCGTTTTGCCCCGCCGCGGCCATCGCCGACGCTGCCGGGTGTTACATAATGGGCGCGCTGCGTTGCCACGTATACACACCGAAATGCGGCGTAGCCAAGTCGACGCGCGACGTGGCCACCCACGGCATACCGAAATCGGCCGAGACGAGACTAGAAAAGACTGCGCAATTTGCGCGCCTCCGTCCGTTGTCTCGGACGCGTTTACTCTTGCCAAAACGACGGTCGTCGATGGAACTGAGAACCGAACCATCGTCTATCGATTGCACACATACACCGTCACCGCGGACGCGCGTTGCGTGCCATAAATCCAACGTTCGCACGTAATTTTCTATGTTACGCGTGTCGGTTATATATGGCGCATTGTCTATTGTAAACTGTGCATTGTAACGGCCGGTGTGCGGAAACGCCGCGTTGGGAAAATGCAGTTGCGTCGCGTCAGGAGTAGACGCGCACCTTTAAGTCAGGTGCGGGATGGGAGAGAAGACGAAGCCGAGGACTGGGTTTAATCGGAAATCAGTGTTTGCGTCACAGACATTTTTCATTATTATTTCCAGTAGAATGTACAACGAACATTTTTCAGATTTACGTTCGCCACTGAAATCCGAGATAAACAGAAACGAATATATATTACTTTAATTAACCTTTTAGCTATGGCGAGGTTGGTCGCGGAAATGTACTTCTGTATAGAAAACTGTAGTGCGAAGAACGTGTAACCGGCGTTAGTAACGTGATCGGTATTTCGATGTTTACTCGTTTTCACATCGTACAAATAATGCACATGGTTTTCAACGAGTGAGAAACGAATGAGCCACTATAGTGGCTTAACTACAACAATTACGAGGAGAAGCCACTATACTGGCGTATAGTAGCGAAAGACGTAAAAATGCACAATATTAGTATCATTACATTTTTTTATATACTTGCAAGCATGCTAGTATTTCCGTTCTGTAAAAAACAAAAAGTGCTTCGAGACAAACGATAGTCTTTCTTCAAATTCGTACATTTGAAAAATTTCAAAATTGCTAACTACATTTTCATTGAGGTTTTCAACAAACATGATTATATTTCACAATTTCCAAGGTTGACCAATTATGTGATTATAAAAAGTACAGCATAAGAGTCACGTACAGAAGACTAGGTCACTTTTTGATATTTCAAAATATAACAAATATCTAACGAGATAGAGCAAGAATGCGTAAATAGTATTTCATGCGTTACGTATATGACCGTTGCCTAAAGTGACATGCTAAGACGACTACGTGACACAATTAGACTCGAGTTGGGTCCGATCATTCCCTCTAGTCGGAGGGTGAAGCCTTGAAGTACACAAAAACATCGGTTCTGCCTGTCCCTGAGCCCATGCGACGTTGCCACATACCAACGACCGCTTCTCATTCGGCACAGCGGCAGTGGTAGCGAGAAATCCATTGATCCTACGGGGAACTGTCGATCCGTGCTACGCGAAGCCGTTGTTATCCTCCTGAAAAACGTTTTTACCTTGGGCGGAAAAGTCCGAATGAAATTAAGTAGCGACTTTCAACTTTCATTTTCCCGATCTTAATTACCATTCGAGAACGCGATAATACTCCACGACCCATTAAAACGACATTTCTTCCATTTCTCGACTTGTTATTTATATTTTGCATTCCGAGAAGAGACTAATTATTTTGCGTCGTTAATACCTTGGTTGAATAAAAAACGACTACGATAATTTCCTGGGATACGTAATCTACGATACACCAACGTTTTGTTTACACACTCCTCAACGCTTACTGCAGCAATATTTGTATATTTGTACTCCGCATACGTTTTTCTATGCTTTTTCGTCTGCTCTTATCGTCATGTATTCTCTGCGCGTAAAGTAGAATAGCTTCGGCGAGAACAACAGCAGTTGCGATCGCCCGTTGTAAAATTGCGAGGCAGGTGTTGCCTGAGTCACACGGCTGCTTTTCATGGAAGGCTAGTTTCGCAAGAGACATAGAGTATGATACGCGCAGGCATCGCGTGAGCGACAAAGATGGACGATGGGAACGGACAAGAGCGCAAAAGAGCGAGAAGGACATAGAAATGAAACGAGAGAGGGCTACGGCGCATCCACGTGTAATGCAAGAACAACGCGGGAACTTCGGATTGTTTCACGAAACTTTTCAACTTCGTGATGAAACGAGTGAAATTTACGCGAAGAAACGTAAACGACCTGCCGCGATTTTATCAATTGTTTTACGGGGGCATTTCGTGTAAACATTACACGATTATGTACGTGCTTCGACGAGAGCAAACTCTATTTTTGCTCGGACACTTTCATTCGTCACATTTCAATTACGAAATACTTTAGGGAAAAATAAATAAATATGTAGAAAAATAAAACGTGGGTTATTTTGTGTTTTCCATTCAACGTATATTCGCGACTCTAATTAACGCGTTCTATGTCTCCGTAGAATTACTGTTTCGAAAGCATACAATTTATTTCCGTCGTTTATTTCTCGCACATTGACGACACGTTTCTAGAAATTCTGTTAAAAATGTATTAAACCACTTATCGCGAGAACGAAGCGTACTTAATGAAACGCAGCGAAATGCGGGGAGGGAAATTTGTTTTAATTACGCAAAATGAAATGTAATGCGTGGAAACAAGTGTAGGGAAGAGCAGTTGGCACGAGTGTTTTTCTCGGAGCGCGTGAGGGAAGATGACCAGTGGCGATGGGGCGGTGTCGCGCGATCCCGCCGTCCTCGCCATCGTCGACTCTTGGATAAGAAGGAAGGGCTGTAATGAGGTAGAGACGGAAACGAGAAGAACGCCTCGAGTCACGCGAGCTCGACCGTTCATTCTTTTCCTTCTCCTCGTCTTTTTTTCTACATGTCTATATCTACGTACAGACGGCCACACGAACACAGACGCACACGTATGCACACGCACGCCCGTACACAGATGCGAGAGACTGCAGCGGCGGAGATACGTTAAATATTCACCAGTCTCTTTATCGAACTGTCTCTGGCGAGGTGACCTTCCGCATTCTTCGACGTCGGATTAGCGTGACGCGCGCCGTTGGTCATGGGCGTGGTGACATTTTCATCTTCTCTCACACCTCAAAACATTGTTCTAATTAATATTCGCAATGTCACAATTTCTTTGCGATATAAAACGGGACAACAGTGGACTATGTTTTAGAAAAATAACGCCAAATCTTACAACTTTGTATTTTCGAATATAGCGCATCTTTTCATAACAGAAAATTCAAAAAAGTGTAACAGTTGATTTCCATGATGTTGATTAACAGGTAACAGATTTATTAGCAGTGTCAACATTGACAAGTGGATGCAACGTGTTCCGTAATGTGAAAAACAACGGCGATAAGGCTTGGCAAACACCGGTGATATCACTTGGTTCACACTGACGAAACGCAGGGTCGATGTTTTCAGCAGGGATCGTACGTGCGAGGCGGCGCGCAACGGTGTAGT
>JABFPT010001000.1:0-22952 GCA_022817245.1 Nixonia krombeini | reverse complement strand
GCGGGCCGTCGCCGCCCGCTTGGCCCGCCAACGTCATCAGCCGCCGCAAACTACGCGCCTTCGCCAAAGGTCGAGCTCTCGTGACGCGAACAAAGAAACGACGAGCGTTAATTGAAAATTGACCGATGCTGCCTACTTTGGCTCGCTGTTCAACGCTCGCGACTCTTCTACTTTTTTTTTCCTTTATTTGTTATTCCGCGCGACATTGACCAACTGGCTTACCGCGGCGTAACGTTCCGACGTTTTTGGTTAAGCGGGTTCGGCTATTCGGAAGTAGGATTCGTTGGATTTCGTCCGTCTCCGGCATTTCGGTGAACGGTGGAATATTTTTCTTGGTATAGTGGCGGTTGCGAAACTCCTGGTAATGCTAAAAGGCGAATTAGTTGTTTCGAAGAAAAAGACGAACGTTGAGTATAAAAATAAAGACGCGCGGCCTTGCCAGGAATTTATTGTTTTGCTATTCGACGTTGCGTTTCTTTTTCGTGTCTTGATATATTCTCTTTAATAGGAAGTTTCAATAACAATTTCTAAATCTCCTTTTTCACAAGACAGTTCATTATTCGGGAAGACTAGACAAGACGTACCGTACATCGTTTTAAATTTAAATAATAAACTATTATAATCGTACGTCGTTAGGTTTTTAACGGTATAAAAAATGTAAGGAAAATGTAAAATTTGCAGTTGTACGATGGAAATACTCTTTTTCTGATTTCGAAAATAATGGACGAATGCTTACGCATCTGAACAAAATTATATTACTTTCCTTCATTTTGTTAAACTTGCATTACGTGTTATTTGATTTACGCTGCACGGAATATTCGCACGATACGTCTTGAGTACCTTTTCATATACTTTTCTTTGTATACTACAATTTTTTGCCCGTTCTTGCAAAACAATCTACTGCCGTAAACAGTTAAGGAACAAATTACCGTGGCTCAGGAGAAACCCTTTGTTATCTCAACGAGGCAGATCGCGGGATGTGACGCCGAACGGCAACCACATTTGTTCGATAGAATAACATTTCATTTACCAGTACTGAATAAATTTGTGTTTTCATAATATTGTAATTAAAATTGGTTATTGCGAATGACGCGCGCTGGCATCGAATGTAAGACAATATTTATCAAACTGTGTAATAAAGCGAGGAAAACCGTGCGGCGCGTTGTTTTCTCTCTTACATTCTTATATTTCAATATCAACTTATTGTCACGGCGCAAAAAAAAAAAAAAAATTGCGAGATAATTAAACCTTTGCATTTTTGCAGGCAAAATATACGAGGTTGAAGTACAATGAAAATAATGGTATATTGCAGTACTGTAAGAAAAAAAAAAGAACGGAAGTAATATATAAGAATAATATAAGAAGTAATAATACACTCATTTTGAAAGAACAAACTGGAAAGAAGAGGAAATAGAAGAGATTTTAATGAAAATGGTAAAAGGCAAAGAAACGTATTGATATTATTGGATCGGCAGGAAAGTAATTTCGGTTTTTTCAGTTGTATTTCACACTGATAACCGAAATTACTTTCTTACCAACCCGACAGATTGGGCTGTGTAAAGTTAGGTTAGGTTACAATTAAATAGTCAAAAAGTGTCTCGAATGTTCTAAACTGAGACAAGGTTAAGATGTTGGAAAAGTCGCGTATATCGTTTCAGTTGAGAAGTGAAAAGCAACTTTAAGAAAATCGGGCAAAGGTACTTGAAAATGGGTGACAAGTCGATTTAACCTCTCGCTAACACCACAGCGTCATTTTCTTCAAAGTAACCACCGTGAAAAGGCGTTATCGCTCAACGACGACGATCCTTAGACGGGATTAATAATGCATAAGCGGCACCGTGGCAGTAGCGTTGCCTCGTCATAAAGTCAAGAATCGAGTGCGCCTTTTCGCAGCGACGCGGGCATGAAAATCGGCGCACGTTCGGCAAATAAGAGACGTCGCCCAGGGGTCGTTGTCGGCGGCGAAACAGCAACGGCGGGCGAAAAAGTTATCTCGGCGGTAGAAAGTGAAACAGAAGGCGCGCTGGAGATTACACGACGCGATGAGGAAATTGCGAGCAGTTGTAATGAACGGCCTTAAAAAATGCGACAAAAACGACAACCTGCCGCTCGCATTGCACCAGGAATAGCATCGGCCGTGCTGCGTTAATGCCGATGTCGCGATCCTTTATTTCTTTTTTCTTTTTCTATCGGCGACATCGATCGAAATGTGTACATCGATATGTTTATCATTTAATTGAGACTTTTGTAACAACTATTATTGAATTAGTCGCAATTCCCAGCGCAGTTCATTCGCTCGAATACGGCAATGCTGGCGAAAAGAAATTAAATAAATGTTGCGATAATTCATATCGCGTACAAAATTTCTAGACGTTACCAAACAAATCGACTAAAAATTTGCTTGGATAATTAATTACTTTGCAAAAACTGTGTTTCTAATTTTTTTTTTTTTAATGTCGGTAAAGTAGGTATCTTCAAGGAGGAAACGCGCATTCGTTCGAATAAGTACGTTTACATTTTCAATTTGGGAAGGTGAGGAACTGCATTTCGCAAATAATGTTTTGTACCGTAATGCGAGCTACTCTCACGTTCTCCGTCTCTTTCTAATCTGCGCAAAACCGCACGCATCAAGGCCGGAATTTCGCGGAGAGGAAAATTCGTGCGCTTTCGCAGGAACCAAAAAAAAACCTGCATCGCGCGTAATTTCTGAAAACTAGAAAAAAAAAGGCGGACAGAACGTAAACAATCGATCGGGAAAGGCGTTCGCGAGCGAATTATTGCCGGTGGTAACAGTCGCTAAAACCGTATAATCATATCATTACAACTCATTACAAACCTCCGTACAAACTGGAAAACCGTACAGTGCGCAAATTATAATGCATAATAATAGCGATCACGGCAATCGTTACGACAGAGACGGCATTTTACCCCCCGCATTTTTCCTCGGCGACGCGCATAATTGAATGCATTTTAATGCCGCTGAAAAGCAGCGCGGCCGAGTCTCAATGACGAGGTGTCCTTAATTCGCGCAAAAACAATCGTCGAGGTGTGAGAACGCGGGATCTATGAATCGGTGGTTTCTCAAGACGAAACGCGGCATAGTCGGCGATGGAGATCACGGTAGGCGTAGATTTTTCGGTGCGTGGCTCGGGTATTGGTCGAGAAGAGAAAGGCTAAAGCGGCTGCCGGCAGCGGTCCGCCGCGGCTCTTGGAAGGCCGACGGAATTTAATGTCAAGTATACATAGAGCCGGACTAGGAGAGTTCGCGCTGCAAACCAATCACGCGAATCCGCCGCGCGCCCTCCACCGCCCCTCCCTCCCTACCCCCGCGTCCCATTTCTAGAAAATACATTAATTTCGCGGTTGCGTAATCAGCTCCGATCGCCGTCGGAGAGGCGTCTCGAGCGAGCCCCCCTCTATCGCACCATTCCGGTATCTAATCTCGCCACTTTCGGCTGCCATCTTGAAATACGACCGGCCACTATTTCAATCTGCGTCGAATCGCTTTCGGTTTTTACGCGCCGGATGACTGTTCGTCCGATTTATTCATTTTCCTTTTGCCTTCAAAATTCGTCATCCGCGATCGTCGTCGACGATCTACAATTGTTTGCATCATCATTGTCCGTTTTTCACGTTCGAACAGAATTTCGGATCGTTTGCCAATACATTTTCCGTTCGAACGAAATTTCGTTTGTTGTCTCTTTCCAACGCACGAGATTCGGTATATGGCTGTGTGTAAGATAGAGAGAGACACGTATATCAGAAATCAGGCGATCGTGTATAATCGAATTAATATCGATCAAACCATTACAAAGTTCTCGAAAACCTATTTTTTGAACAGTGAGTTTTCACTTTAAATCGACGTATTTTTGAGAAATGAAATTTGTTCGATTAAAAGTGTTTGTTTATTTTAGTCGGACAAAGGAATCTTCTTGCGGGGTTTCTCATACCCCGAATATAGACAAGTCTTATTTTGAATCATTTTCGAAACGACGTTTTAACCTTCGGTTTGAAAAGACGGCGTTGTCATCCGCCGCGTGACAAGAACAATGACGCGTACATTTTGTGCAGATAGTTAACCGAATTTCGCAATACGTGTACATTTCGTGATGACGAATCGAAAATTCTGGGCGAGGACTCATCTCGCGCGGCGCGATCACACGCGAACGCGAAAACTCGTTACGCGTTTATTATGCCGCTTATCAACGTCATAAACCGAGCGCAACGCTTCTCTTTTCCTGAAAAGTATTTCACGATTTCACAGGTCTTTCGTGTGCTCAAATCGCCGCCGCTCGATACGTAGCAAATCCGACTTTTTACTCATCCTCGGTATTTCGCGCCTCGGCCGATGATTAGCGAGATGAAAAGTGAATTCGAAAAATACAACCGTACGTCAAAATCGTTTCGCGTAATCGCATTAGCGTACCGCGAGTAAGCAGAAACTAATTGATCGGAAATTAACTAATTAATAAGAAATTAACGCATTAATTGGAAATTGTTTCGTTCGACGGTGGTTTACCGAAACGGCTTAAACCGGAAACGCAACCGCGTGCTTCGATAACTCGAATTCCAAGTTCTCGAAACGGATTAATTCGTCAATGGGAATAATCGTGACAAGAGCGCGTTGCGGGACCGAAGTTCCGTGGAAACGCGAAATTTCCGAGAACGAGGCGAAGGACAGCGTCGGGTATGATTGATACGAGGCCGGCCATCCGAAACTTTTCCTGCTTGCGAAAAGTAGCCGATTATCCGGCGATGGTATACGCCATCGCGATTAGTGTTTAAATTTCAAATCGCAGCGACGACTGCATTAAATTATCTTCTATTAAAAGTGTCATGGCCACGGCACGGCGGAGAGGGGACCGCGCCGGTTCCGAGCGCGTGAGCGCGCATGCGCGCTGGATCGCACGCAACGCATGCACAGATTCGCGGCGAGGCAAGCCGAGCCGAGCCGATTGAAAAATCCCGACTGGCTCGTCTAATCGATGCGCACGCCGTGCACCGAAACCGTGACTTCCACGGATATTTTGCAACGCGTCGGTTCCCGACTCTTGGTACACGCTTCTCTCGGCCTTTAAACGCTATCCCGCTTCTCACAAAAATCCATCCTCCGTGGCCTTAATTCCTACACGCGCGTTTTCACCTAACAATGAAGTCTCCGTTAAACGTCCACTTGGCACAAGTGGATTCTAACGAAGACAAATATCCATAATTCTTACGATAAAAAAATCCACTTCGGTGAAATGGACATTACGCGGAGTAGAGTCGTGTTCGGTGAAATGGACATTACGCGACGAAAATTCCTCACCGGAATAATTATCGTGGATTGACCAATTGAAATTCCATGGTTTGTTACGTTCCGGTAAAAAAGTAGCCAACGGTGATGTTCAAAAGCCAGGTATTTTTTGCGCCGCGCGTCGGCCCGATATGTACACGTACATATATACGGAAGGAAGAAACTTGCGTACATACGGTTTGTTTGAGTTGGTTGCCGGAGAAAAGCGTAAAAAGGGGACACAGGAGGAAAAAAATAAAAGCAAGGTCCGATTCTTTCATGCACCTTCCGCCTCGGGTTCGCCATTCAACCGAAACCTCTGCCATTCACCGAGCCAAGGACCCCTCTCGATCAAAGCTTTCCTCTAAACGGCTTTGATGTCGCGAATTTTTTTCAGACGTAACCGGCAGATTGCGCGCAGGTTGCGCGCTTCTCAACGTTTCAGCCGGGGAATTATTCAAAGTGCGATTCGACTATGTAACCTCCCGTTTGTATCGGGATGAAAACTGGTTTTAAGAACAAGATTTTGCGTGTGTCTTAAATACCTGTCTGATAAGATCTATGTTGATTCATTGATTTTCCAAATGCACTTGATCGCTGTAGAAATTGTACCAAACTTCCACACCGGGGCCTGTAGTCGCGCGTGTGAGGTGGCGTGGTGGGGCGACGCTGCGCGCTCGAAATAGAACCGCTGCGTCGTCGTGGGAGTGGGGAGAGCGCCGGTAAAGGTAAACCGTTGTAGGGAACCGGCCGATTCGATAAAGGATTAAATATCCTTTCTGAAAAAGGACTATCGACTCGTCTTTTGCATACTTATGTATAATATACGTACGTATATATAGCTTTGGGTAAACTATTTCCAGTGAACAAAAAACCTAACCTATTTTTTTAATTGTTACTAAAACGTTAACTTCATCCGTCCTCAAAAATTTCTGCTCGTAAGCGCGTGTGCGATCGCGCATGCGCAAAAAGCGTTGTTTTTGTCACGTCGTTTTTATCGGTCGTTGCGCAAATGCGTAATTCCACGTACATTCTTTTCGGTGTACTTGGCCCTCGACACTGCCGCGACTACGCAACAGTGCACGCACGGCAACGCCTGCACACGAGAGACACACAGGCGCGCCGGCCGTTGAGCGTGTGAGTGAGCTCGGCGGCGGAGTCCCGTGTCGTCGAAGCCGTCGTTGAGGCCGGCTACGACGCAGCCGTTGGTCCAATTGCACATTTTCCGAGCAATGCCGGCGCGAGAAGTTTCGTCGTGTCTGGCAACAAAAACTCGTATAACCGCGACAACACTTACGCATTCCTTTCCACCTTTTTTTCCCCCACAAAGACAGTTCTGGAGAAACAGTCCGAGAAATTTCATTCAGTCGAGGGAAAATCGCATCGACCACCTTCCCGGAAAAACTTTCGGAGATTTTTATTCCCCTTTTAGTCTCATTTCCCTCAGCGAAATTTCGTACTCTCGCAACAAAGCGAACGGACTAATTGTTTAAACTGAGCGAAATGTTCGAGGTTATGGACAGAAGTAGTGATAAATTAATGCGATTCTTTACCACTCGTGAAAGTACAATTTAGCAGCGACAACAGAAACCGTTGGGAATGAAATATTTGTTACATGTGTACAAATAAGTTTCGCGTTTATGTTTCGCATTAAGCACTGCTCTTTCGTGAAACGCTGTTGTTCCGTTCCCTTTAGTGCAACGCAACGCACTCATCGTTACTGCCAACACGAAATTGCCATTTTCATGGACGGCGATAACAAAGATTATTAACAACAAATACCGGCAAACGTGGAGTTAAACAGACGCATTTTTCATCGCATTTACAATATACCAAAAAACCGTGCAAACTTCGAGCGAAGAGTCGAATATTAAAAAATAATTATTTGTTTCGCGTTATGCAAAAAGCGAGTGATTTGTTCGGCGTCCGAAGTGGGTTTTGATTTGTCGATGGTTTTAGTATGAACGTTTCGCCATCAAGACTGGGCAATAAATGCTAATGAAAAATTCCTATAGTGACAAATTATTACCGAGTCGAAAAGCCATCGCGGATCGCGAAGCGTAACGGCTTTGTGACGAGAAAAAGATTTTATTAAAGTGCAATGAATCTTACTCGTTGCGATGAAAATGTAATTTCGTTGTTGTATCATTCGACCCGGCTCGCAATTTTTTCCCTGATCCAAATGAATGCGCCATTGAGGACTCTAAATATTTTAATGGCCGGTATCTTATCTGCGTGTTTTTCCGACTACTCATTGACGTCAGGAAGCGCAGTCGTAAACACTGATAACGTATTGTTCAGTTTTGCATTTCCCGAAATAGTGCACACTTATTAAGCCGTGCTGTCAAACGAAATTCCTAATCAACTACACTGCCGCAACGCTTATTCGAGGCATGTGACATAATACTTTGCAGAAAGTGGTTGATAAAACGCAAAAGTAGGTGGCAATTGAATCGGTTATAAAATGTGCAACACGTGCCGCAATAATAAACACTGTCGTTAACTTTGCAACTTGAATTATAAAAATTATGATATTAAATGAGTATTTTCTTTTTTTTTTCTCTCGTCTTTTTACAAAAAGTTTGATGCAAAACGAGGTATTAAATCGCTACGAAACATTTAATTTAATATGTCACAGTTGACATAACATGACACGTTGCAAAGTTAACATTTTGTTAACAATGACAGCAAATTCGATACTTCGCCGAATAAACAAATCTGATTAATTTAAACAATTTTATTCCTTTATATTCTTTTACATGTCTTACGTTGCTGTTTACATATTTTACATTGCTGTTTACATATTTTACACTATTGTTTAAATATTTTACATTGTTGTTTACAAGTACAAAACCGCTATACATTCATTTATTTTGTTATGTACGATCGTTCTGCACAATCTTGAGTCACGTTGTTGTAATATATTATTCCAAGTGGAATTACACATCTGACAAATCCTGTGGTTGAAAGCGTTAAATACACGTATGAAATTCTATTTCTCTCAGGTCTACTGTCACGCACGAAAATACATGTACATTGTCCAAAGTACGGTCTGCGAAATTGTGCATCCGTAATAATATCCAGAGATATGTAAATGTGTAATGCACGGTATGTAACCCGTCGATAGTCACCTCTCTTCACTCCCCCTCCCCTTCATATCCCTTTCAGTACGCGTTTTTGAAAAACTGTTAACCGGCACTGTTAGACATATCAATAAAAGCACTTCTTCGCTTTCCTTTCTTCAAAAGCGAAATTGCACACCGCTCCTTCCATTTTTCCAACGCGGTTTATTAATCAAAATGTAATTTGAAAAATTGTGAAAATTTTATCACAATTTCGACATTCTTCTACCATTACGATCTTTATTTCCTTTCTACCACATCTCAGTTCGTTTGCAACAACTACATCTGGTACGTATAATTCGTCCTTTTGAATGTCAACCTTGTCCTTTTCAATTCCTCCAAGGGCATATGGAAGGTCACCGAAATATTCTTCCAATCCCATCATCCAGATCGGTAGCTAAAATAATCTCTTTCTCGTCCCAATGCTTCGCCATCCCGCTACATTTCCTTATACAACTTACGTAACGCGATAATACCCAAAACTAAATAACCAACGTTCCAGCTTTTACTTTTTCCTTCATCCCGACAACTTCACTCTGTATACATTATTCTCTCTTTCACTTCCTAAGTACCCGCCAGCCACCTCCTTTGAGCCGTCAAACGCGCTGAAGTTCGCCTCGCTAGAATTCGCAGTCTCCCCTCCCCTCCTACCCCTCCCCGCCTGTTCTCCACATTCGTCATTAAGGCACGGCCGGTTCTTATGTTTTTCGCATAAACTTGTACTGCAATCTTCCGCGAATCCCCCGTGGTATTCCTCGCTATTACCTAATGTTCATCCGGAGTCCGTTATTCTTCGGATTTTCATCCGCAACCTATATTCACGATTTCGATCCGTCTACCTCCATGCCCGTATTATGCCTCTCCATTCCTGTAATTTCCCGCTCGCAATTTTCGTCCATTCTACGACCTTCCGACCGCGGACGTACATTTTTAATTAAAGCCCGCGCGAAAAGTCGCGCCAGAGAGACATTCCTAACCAAACACGTGTAACCTTCGTCCCGTCAGAGGCGTGCAAACAAAAACACACGCCCGAAGCAATGTTTACAGAGGAAAACGCCATTCGCGCGAATCCGTTCGCTGACTCGATGAGGACAATCGATCCGAATGAAAATGGCGATCGGTTTCGTGCGATCGTGTGTATGTGTGTGTGTGCGCGAGGTTCAGCCTTTTAGCCAAGCTCTTTGGATTGCGATAGTAAGTAGAGAAGTAACGAAAAAGCGTCGACTGGTCGTCCCGAGCGATCGCGCAAAAGTACCGTTCCCAGACGACACGGCGAGTATCCGAGTGCGGTATGGTCCTCGCGGCACGTTTCGTGGATCAGCGCGTTCGAGCGTGTCGGCGTGTGTGCGTGTACGCGAGCGTGTGTGTACACGTACGGTGGCGTCGTTCGTGCGTACGTCTCGTTCTCCGCGGTTTGCCGGTGTTGGTGCACTGTTGCGTCCGCGTACGTGTGCGAGCGGGATGCACTGCTAGACGACGGCGGCGGTGGCGACGGCGATGGTGGCGGTGGTGGAGGAGAAGGCCGGCAGGGTGGGGATAGTCGGATGGCGGCGCTCCCAGCGCGCAAGCCGTGCTGACGGACGCGGATGCAGTTACGGGAGCGCAGCGCGACCCAACGCAACTCGCAAACGCATATCCCAGCCGGAGTGGCAGGCAGCAAGACAGCGAGGCTGGCTGGCTGGCTAGCGAGCCTCTCTCTCTCTCTCCAACGAGTGTGCGAGTGGTGTTTGTTTGTGGCTCGCGGCGCAGAAGGGAAACGCGAGCCTTCTCCCGTGTTTAGCGGAAGTAGCGCGAGGAACCAGAGTTGTTGTTATTGCGTGGCAAGGGAGGAGGAGAGGCGCGAGGGGGTTGCGGAAATCGAGGGAAGGAGGAAAAGTGTGGGACACGGTGGCAGTCGGGAAGGCCGTCGTCGAGTGAAGTGCGAGAGAGCGCGGTACGACGGTGCGCGGCACGTCGCCGCGCGAAACGATCGCTATCGTAGGAATAATAACAGCAGATACGGAACGCGTCGGCGACGACACGCGTGCGAGGGTTCAGACTGGCGGAGAGGATAAGTGCGGGTTGTTAGCGCGAGGGGGAGGAGGAGGAGAGATAATAGGCAAGGAATCGGGGCCGATGCGCGATAGATCGCCGCTGCCTCGCCGCCGTCACCGTCGACATTCCCACGCGTCCTGATCTGTGGCCGGGAATATCGCACGCCGATCTTGACCTCGCCAACGTCGCCGTGGATCGGCGACCGGTCTCGTCGGGAGAAGTGGCTCGGGCGGCTCGCGACCTCGCCGAGGGAACGACCTTCGTCGCCCGCGTCGCCTTCCTCGTCGTCCTCTTCGCCCTCTGCCGCACGCGGCGCAGTGGGGAAACACCGGTCAGTGCCGCTTTCTTTGTTTCACCTTCGACTGTCCGCGCGACCCTCCTCATTCCCGGGTGAGATCGCCGAATTTGTTGTGCACCGGGTTTTCTAGTGCCGGGGAGGATGCTAGATGTGACGTTCCAGCTTGCGGGGCTTCGCGAGTGTAACTGAAGTGGACAACGCACACGAGCCGGGACCGTATTGCACACGGGACGGCACGCGGACGAGCGACGCTGCTTCGCCGCCGGCCACAGTGAGTAACGCTCTAACAATCTTGTCTTTTTTTTTTTTTGCGACCTTCGCTTTTGCCTCCCTCGCGCGTAAAATCGCACCACACTCGCTGGAAAACGTCGCGTTGTAAACATCGCGTAACATACGACGTTCATTTCCCGCCTGATTTTCCGCGATTTTCGGAACCTGAGGTTTTTTACCGCGCTACCAACGACGCGTTTTGACTCGCGTGGTTTCTTTCTCGGCGTGGATCGAGAACTTCGTCGACGGCCTACGGTGGCGTGACGAGGAACCGGTTGCCGGTTTTTCTACGATCACATTTTCCCGGACGAGTTTTTTTTTTTAACGGAAAGATTTTTCCCCGTTTCCCTCTGAAACGTGTCTTCGATGGAAAGATATTCCGCGATAACAAACGAAAGCAAACGGAAAGTTGGATTAAGATACCCAAAATCGTAGTTGCTGTACGAATCGGGGATTAAAGGTTTATTGTAATTACTTTAACGGTTAGAAACGTTCGAAAATTAACAACGACGATTAACGACGGAATAACAGTGAAATTAAACGGGAATTTGACTTACCGCAAGATTCGCTTCTGGCGAAGAACAACGGCTGGGATTTTATTCGAATAACGATGTCGTTGAGCGTTGTAAAAACCGCTGTCGAAGAACTACCGGGCGAATTTTCGAATATTTGACACGAGTAATTGTTCACCAACGCAAAGCCGTGTCATTTTCATTCGTACCGAACGGCAACAAACATCGGCTGCTGAAGGAAAACGAGCGAGCGGAAAGAAACGTTAGCCGGAAAATGTGAAATAAAAGGCGAAAGGAAAAACCAGTTTAATCAATGCGCGTAGGAGACGTTGGAACACGATCGTAAAAAAGTCGCCGACGTGCGGCGAAACCTTTCTTTTTTCCAAAGAGCGAATAGCGTTCGGAAGTCACAGCGCCCTCTTTCCGGTCTCGACTGAATTGCATTGTTTCCGAATCACTTATCCCGACCACACACGTGAGAGCCGAAAACGGCCCGCGCGGTGTGTCGCTCGTTGGAACGGTTCCAACGACATTTTCTTATCGGTGTTTTGTCTGCGATTGCCACCTTCCACGCTCTCATTCTTGGCGCGCTGACCTCACCATGAGAAACGTCGTTAGCTGACATTCCGGCATTTTGTGCATTACACATCCCCGAATTGTTTCAGATCAACGCGCACGCGTACAAATAGCTCAATTATTCGGTGGGAAAAGTCTTGTTTGCGCATTTCGTGCATTCCTCGATGTTACCGTAATGGAATAGCGTGGGATGGTGGGAATTAAGATAGTTGAGGTTAGATTTACCGGTGTATTTGAACTACAAGTTTCGTCGTTCTGGTCGAAGCGAAAGCAGCGCCATCATCTTCGAATTTACTGTTGGTAGATTTGTAACTGGTAATCCCCCGTATATGACCAACTGTAGCTGGATAAATCGTTGCAGTTGGCCAAATGTACGTAACAGTCGGTGTTGGTGGACTTGTATATAGGTTAGGTGGATGTAACTGTGTTGTGCAAAAATGTGCACAATGTTTTATGCATTTTCGTTCGCATTGCTTCTGTTTCTTCCCTTTTCGTCCGAAGGATTTTAGGTTAGGAAATAGGTCGGTGTTGTGAAAGTCGTGGTTGCGGAAGGTGGACGTTGCCATTTCGAGAGTAAAAGATGGGGCGTAATTGATTGGGGCTAGTTTGCCTTGAAAAGGGCATGAAAAACCGAAACGAAGACAGTGGTTGAGAATTTGTTGTTACGGTGGCGGAAACGACGGCATATTCAAGAAAATACCTCTTTCTTATACTCTTATGTCGTATTCGTTTTTCCTAACCTCACATTGCGCGTAACGGAAAGACGGTTGAATGAGATGTACAGAAGACATATTTTTGAGTGACCAGTAGATTTAGAAATATAAAATTACTTTTTATATTTTAAAACTTTAAAAATTACTTGTTACTAAAATATAATTTTTTGGAAAACGAGAAGTGATAAAAATAAAAAATTACGATCTGTATTTAATTTATCACGGTTCAATCATTGTTAGAAAAAATTGACAGTTATTGAAAATTCTCTCAATAAGATCATTTTCGTCGTTAATAAGGTGATTCTGGCATTAAAAACAACGACAAAGCCAAATAGTTGTAATAACTAGTTGCAGTATATAGGTTATGTACATCAGTCGTGAACCGCTATGGAAGTAACGAATGATATACAGTGTCGCAAGAAAATAACGGAATTGAAGGCGCCGCGATGAGAAATGCTTACATTTGTGGATCAAAATTTGGTTAGTTTACTAAAACAATTTGATTGTGGTAATTTAAAACAAGTAATTGCATTACCGCTGATTAAATTGAAACGCATACAATACTTGAGGTTAAACGCTTTACGTTACAACAATATCTGCCAGACAATTCCGACCAATCGCAATAGTTCGCATCTTATGGAAACTATTCTCAATATATAACTCGAAAATTAACTATGAATCTTCAACAAGTTAATTAACGGTTGGAACGATAGATTCTTTTATATACATTTTGTTTATTATTATTATTATTGTTATTATTATATAATATAATTAGATTGCAATTCATTGAAATAGAGGTATATCAACTGTAGTGTAAATTTTGTAAAAAGTGATATTCAACAAAGACGTGCGGTCATTAATTACAGTTGTTGAATTCGGTAAAAATAAAACGTCGCTGTAAAAGATATTCCAAAAGCTGAAGAAATGAAGTGAATGGAAGGGTTGTACATTTTTTAACATTAAATATATTAGGAAGGCAAGTCGCGCAATCAATAATTTTAATTAATTCAACCCAGATCGAGCTTAAGAAGTTGCAAAACATTAGAACGAACAAAGGTGTGCGGAAGACGAGCGGCAAAAGGGGTGGGGGGAACGCTATAGCCCGCGGCGGCTAAAAACCGAACTCTTTGAAAATGCGCGCCAAAATCGAATTATTCGCTTCACGCGTGTCATTCTAACCTAACTAACTTACTGTTTATTCTCGCCCGAGCAATATCGCAGCGCGAAGGAGAGGTACAGAAACACTATCCAAGTACAATTTTTGACGAATAATTTTCGAAAAAGGAAAATGTGAGAAAGTTTCGAAAAAAGAAAAGACATGTCGTATGCAAAAAGGCAACGGAGTTTTCGCAGTGAAATGCGAGGAGAGGGGAAAAGTAGGGAAAATGACTGTGATAATTTTCAACGCGTCCGTCGCCGCATCCGCAAAGCGCGGGTGTCTGTAGCGGCGCGCGGGACCACGTGTCGGGAGAAGCAGCCGATCCTCTCGCGGAAATCACGCTTGGCGAGCGGAAACTCTTGTACGTGCCACGTGAATCTGGAATTGGAAAGTTCGCCGTTTCATCGTCGCCGGGGACGATTTAGGCGCGTCTTTCCGACAGTTGCCGAAGAATGTCGGCGCTCTCGCGCGTGATTCAGTAATGCGATTGGAGAGACTTATCGAATTTCGAGGGGGAAACGTACCGTGAAACATGCCCGGTTACGTGTGCGTTTAGAAAGTATTGGAAATTTCGCGCGCACGCGAGTACTCGGAAATATCGGAAAACTGGATTTCAGGCTGGCGTTTTGACGCGCCGTTTTTCTGGATTCTTGTCTAATTGAAATAATAGCGCCGTTAATCAACCACCGACAACCTCGATAAATTACCAGACACGGGCCGCGATGAGCGTCGCGGCGAAAGTCGCGGCCGCCGAAGCTGCGCATTTTTGAAGCCGCGGAAAAGGAAAAGCTCACGACAAATTTCTCACGAGCGCGTAAACGACGAAAATAGTTTTGATTCGCGGTGTTGTTACTCGATGTAACGGGTTTATGGTTTTCTCCGTTTTAATGGCGATTCGATGTGTAGGAATGAATTATCGTAGTTTTTATAGCAAAAGTCGCGTCCTATAAATATGAAAAATCCGCAGATTAAACCGGTTCATCCTTTTTTTTAAATTTTGCAACAAATGTTTAATTTGTTATATGTATTGACCTCTGATTACTCCACAATTCGATAACACGATACTTTTTTTCGAATTTCTCGAAGGCGTTTTTTTTTGTAGCGGTTAGGCGGCAGCACCGGTTTAAACGAAACTGCCGCGGTGGAAAAAAGGTGTACCTTTAAAGTAGTCAAAATGGCGATGTTTTAATGAAATGCATTCTATAAATCATGCTGTATCAATTAAGAACCAACAACATTTTAGAGATTTAGAACATTAATTGTTTTGGTACGTATGTAAAAAATTGGAAATAACGTATTATTTTTGCTTGGAACTTTGTAAATTTTCCAAGCTTATGGTTACCTCAATTTATTTAACCGACAGACGATATTTCTCGCTTCTTATATTTCTAAACAACAAAAAGACGATGCAAAACAAAAAAAAATCAGTCTGATTACCATTACCCGCAACTGAATGTTGTTGCCGCCATTTTCTTTTTACGTTCGTTCTTTTCAACTTTGAAAAATAATAACATAATATTGTTAATACAAAGTTGGTTTGGTACATGGCGAGAAAAAATATTCCACTCCAACAAAACTGCGGATATTTAGACAGTAGACAATAACGGAAGTAACTTTTAGCAGGGAAATGCGAAACCTCATATAAAATTAATATTAGAAAGTCATAAAAGAAGCAATGCGATGCCGCCATTTTGCAGTGTAAAAACTATCTGAAACTAAATCAGTGTTTGACAAACCTATACACCACTACTACATTTTACATGTATACAACACGATTAACATTGATTCGACTCACATTGATTTATTATCACATTGATATTAAAGTCAAAATAGCGTATTTTTTGCTGGCAAAACGATCAGATAATATCGACAGTCACTTTACACCGAGCAAAACTATTTAGAGACAATTATCATGATATATCGAGATTGTTCACGATAATTTGAAGGAGAATGAAAAAAATAACAGTTCCAAAATTTGAGTTCTACTCGAATTTCGCCCGTTTCGAGAATGGCGAATAGCAAATGGCGAAGCGGCGCGATTCGATGGCGTCGTTTTCGGGCGTTTCGTTCTCTTTCGACACGAGCGCTGCCTAGCCTTGACGCCATTACTACTAGAACGCCTCGCATTCGGACTGAATTTCAGGGCCGCACGACATTCCATTCGCTCAAGTTTTCACGGTGCCGTTGTTACTTTCGCTGCTGAAAAAAGGCGGCTAGAAACCGTGAAACGACACGAAACAGAAACGCAGCGATTTTGCACACCGCCTCGAAAACTGCGAACAATGCTCGTCCTATTTTGCATTCGCAAAAATATGCGCCCGCCAGTTTTTGCCGGTCGGCTGGCCGAAGATCCCAAGTTAGCGACTTTCGCACAAAGCGCACGTTTTTCCCAGTCAACTTCGCGTGTTCTCAATCACCGACCAGTTCAAATGCAAAACTATGTGCTACTCGTCACTGGCCAATTCAAAAAATGACGCACACACACACATATACACAACTACGACTATGACACATACAAGCGTTTTCGGAACGCAATTTGCAATTGCAGGAAATAAACAAAAGATTGTTTTAACCTAATAAATTTGTACTGTATCAAATACATTTTTCAGCCAAATTTTTTTTAACCAACTAATAAAAGTAGAAAAAATGTACACATTAGAAAGTATATCCCAAAAAAAAAGTCAATAGTAATACGCAATACTTTGTTCTTCTCTACCAACAACATTACATTTGTTTATTAAAATTGTCTGCTATTTTTTCATTTTTGGTTAAAAAAAAAAAGTTGCGTCGAATTTGCGACGCGTCGTAACAGCAAACCTTTGCGCACGCTCTGCGTACGTGTGTGTATATATGTGTACGTGTGACTTAGCAAAGCTGAGTCTTACCGCGAAACGCATAACCCGAGTTGGAAAATTCTCAAATATTAATTCGTTAACTTTTCCTCGGGTGACTATGCTACAGTTTAGCGTAAGTTTTACGGCGTATCAGCGAAATAAGCGATGTTATCGCAAGTTTTACGTCCGTGGGAGCAAATAGGACTTCGCGTCGGCTGTTTTCTACAACGGAATATACATCGCGTAGATGCGCCGCTGAAATCTATTTTATACAATTCGCCCGTAGCCGGTTGTAAATTGGTGAAAGGTATGCAAAAGTCCACCTTTCACTGTCCGGCGCGAGGAAACGCTAATAAACGTGTTAAGGAAGACGTAAATTTGTTGCACGGCTTTATTAATGAATAACACGCGTGTCGTAAAACCGGAGTAACGACGGTGCCGCACTTGCTAAATAAACAAATCGATCCATTTTTCCACAACGCAATGTCAATATTACTCGCTTCGTGTTCAACCGTCGCGTTGCAACCTAACCTAACAATAATGGTAACGATACTGTTACGAATAAGTGCGCACTTTGCTTCGACATTGAGAAATTAAGCGTTTTCAAACGCCGACGCCAAAAAAATCGTTTTTCTCTGAAAGAGGTCGGCCATTTTGAATAACAATTTTCGAACAGCGTGCGTTTTAAATAAATGTGACGAATCGATTTTAATGGGATTTTAAGGTTAAATAATTGTCATATCGGCGATGCGTGAAGTGTGGGTGGTGAAGAGGAAAAGAAATTCGGCCAAAACAAGTCCGCATAGGCGCGGAAAACGTGGCGCAGGAAATCGGGCGACATTGGCGAGCAGTGGCTACCGCAACGATTACCGTCAATTCGAAGCTTCCCGCTTTTCGTACGCGCGGCGCGCGATCGCCGCTGGTTTTCGTGTCTGGCGTATAGCGAGAGGGTGTACCGCTGTCATTCGCGCTAATTAGCCGTGCGGCGCTGGGCCGCGTCATTTGCCGGGCGGGGGGGCAGGGGCTCGGCGGGGGTGGCGCAAGGTTGACGGTTCAATCGGGGCGTGCGGGTGTGCGGAGGCGGGGGGGGGGGTGGGCGCGGGTATGCGGGGGTAGGGTAGAGGGGGGGGGGGTAGGGATGGGGGTTGGGGTAGTGGGGGGTGGGGCGGGGGGGCGGGAGGGTGGCCGGGAGGGGGGGAAGGGGTTAGGGGGTGGAGGGGGTGGTGCGAAGAAGCGTCGGAATTGGCGCAAGGATCACGAGCCGAGGTCGGCCGCGGATGAGAATCCCGAGATCCGGGCGTCTCGCGTTCGAACACGTTCGCGGGGTCGTCGGTAAATCCCAATACTAATTTCGCGCCGGGCGACCAGGCCTGGGTCAGCCTCCGGGTTCCCCCACCGTCGCCTCCCCACCCCGCCGTAGAACGTCTCCTCTTGCTTTAGAAAGCTAAATTCGCCGACCATCTTTCAGTAGGTTAAAGTAGAAAATTCGGTTTGACCTCGATTTAGAAGCGCGTATGTGTAACTGCGAACCGCGTCAGGCCTTGTACGTAGAATATCTATAGCCGGCCGTTTTGACGAGCGGATCAAACCGGTTCGGAAATCCTGCGAGCCGTCCCTCTTTTCTAATAAGAGTAGAGACGGAGATTCGGCGGTCGGGGACGTGGAAGTTTGGCAAACGCACTCTACCGCTGCGGTTATGTCAACTCGCCCGTACGAAGATCGAAGCGCGCGAAATTTGAATTTGTATGATTGAAGTGGGGAAAGCGGGAATGGATGAACGGCGAGGAAAGCCATTTTCCCGTCGACGAACCCAATATTGTGCCGTCACTGACTATTTAAGCCCTAATTTATCAGTTTGACATTTCATCAGCCTAACCTAACTTACTTCTTTGTACAGATCAATTTAAATCAATGTAGATCAATATCAATGTGAAAAAAATGGCCATAATCGACTTTTCCGCGCTATACAAACACGTAAATTTCTCCCGCACAAGGAAAAGTTCATTAGCGTAAATTTACTAAACACGTAATGCACCGTTGTGAAATAAAAAAAATGCTTGTTACGAAATTTTTTAAGTGAATTATGACAAATTAATTTCGTATTTGAGAACGCCAATTTTCGTACTGCATCGTTCTAAAAAAAATTATTTTCAAAGTAACACTAGTATTTCTTATTCCGAAGTGTTTTCGCGGATGTACGTTTACCTTTTTTTTTATTGTAGAAATAAGAGTCATGGACGACAGGAGAGAAAACGAATCGAGACGAACGACAAATCGCTCTGGCACTGGATCAAATCTTTCAGCGCCATCTGTGTAGCCTTGGAACGGGAATGTTACACCGGAAAAATCGAAATTGCAAAGTTACCTTTGTCCAGCGTTGTCAATTGTCGAGTCCGTGTTTGTGGCCGATGCGCGAAGGATGTAATAATGCGATCAGCATAGCCGGACAAATATATATCGAAAGATTTTTTTCATTATACGTTGTTTCACTGTTATCATACTAACATTGTAATTCTAAACTTTCAAGATCACTGCTATGCCTTCGTTCGATGACAAATAAGTATTTCGCTACGGTCACAATTTTTATAAAACGATTAATACTTCTTTGCTATTCGTTCTGGTTCTTTACAGATTTTACTTTTAAACGTAATACCTGTAAACGGAAAAATACGAGAATTTGTTTCTCGCACATTTTGGAAATTGTGCGTTAAAAAAAGGAAATACGAAGAATGTTTAAAAAAACGCGAGAAAATACAAATTTTAATGGAATTACGCCGTCCCAGGGTACAGAGAAAGGCTTAAGTGCACGAGTAGTTCGAACAAGGACGGTGAAAAATGACTGTCTTGCATTTTCCCTGAAATTACAGTATACTCCCGCATAGTCTATCCACCCATTAATGCCAAATAAATGACGATTTTCCTACGTTGGATGACCACGTGAGGGAGCCCGTTACCGTTTCTCGGTACTTAACATAACCGGAGTTCTACTGCAATTCGTTACGTCAATCCCGTAAGTCTCGGTAAACGAAGGTAAATCCTGATCAGGGCGAAATATCAGTACAATAGGAACAGTAAAACAATCGCTGAAATATTCATCTGCGTGAACGGTTAAGCTGACGAGTAAACGAAGTTTATTTCATTGACCGCTTCGTTACGTCACTTTCAATGGGTCATCCATCTTGGATATGATGAGCATTGCGCCTTTCCACTGTAGACGCACTCGTTCGTTTAGAAGTAATTAACAAGAAAAGCACATCTGTGCACATCTGGATAGAGTATACCTTAACTGAAGAAAGACAGTAGAACCTCCCAAAGAGTACCGTTTTCCCTGAACTTGTCTCATTCGTCCAAATTTCCGCACCAGAAATAATCAAACGCCGCAAGGACATGCATAATTTAGTAACAAAAACGTTTTCCACGCTTTGACCGTATTAATGACAGCCGTGGCCAAAAATGTAACGAAACCTGATATATCGTTGACAAAAGCAACCGGATTTCCGTCGCGTCCGCGATTTGCTCCCGTTTTTTAAAAGTTAAATAACGAAATTCCTCAGCCTTGGGAAGAAAAATCGCGATTTGTCTTGGGAAAAGAAGAAAAAGGTAAGCGTTGTACGTAATTTTGCGGTAAGAATAATAAGAGGCGAGTGTCCGTTTTCTTCCGGGCAAACGGCGGACCAATCGGCTGTCGGGTTCGCCGTAGTGGAAAAACCTTGGTCAAGAGCTTCTCATCTACGCTTCAGTTATATTGAAAAGCGGGACAGCGTGCGTTCGCCCGGAAACGACGGCGCAGAGGGGAAAAAATCAGACGGCGGGGCATAAGCATATCGTCCAATTCCGAGATTGCAGCCGACATCGGCGAGAGAGAGACAGAGAGAGATAGAGAGCGCTCGCTTCAGAGCCGATGATTCGAGCAAAAATCCAATGGCGCGATTCCATTACGATTTTTAATCTCCCATAGAACGGAGAAACAGAGAACCAACACTCCTGATCAAAGGGGCGAGAGTGCGTCCGATTGTATAATTCCAATATGGCGAGCAGCTTTTTTCGGTGCCTCGGAAAAGGTTCGCAACACCTTTTCGCCCCTCGCGTCCTTTTATATTAGCGATATTCCCCGATTTTAAGAGGCGGTCGGAAACCCTATATAAGCGGGTATACGTGTGTACGTGAATGTATGTGAGCACGTCGGTGGGAAAAGTCCATACGTGGTCACGCATGGTCGTGCGTATAATTTTATGATCATGGTCGAACGAAACTGCGAATGATCTTCCATGATCGTTAACAATTGCGCATGAGCAGTCGTAAACGGACGTTCGTGATGACTGATCTTCGTTATTCATGCACACTTGTGATCGTGAATGGCCGCTTGTGACCGTGAATGCATGTGTGATCGCGGAAAGTCATTCACGATCTTCCAAGATCAATGAACAACCGACTGTGCAGTCTGCGAATTATCTGCAATCTCAGACGTTCGGTTGGTCGTGCGTGAGTATGAATAACCTTTTTTTGGGTCGAGTGTTTATTTATTTACACGTAGGTTATTATTCATGATCGCCGGCGATCGTACGCGACTGATCGCGACTTAACACTTATACGCAACTGTGAATGACCATTTGTAAAAAATTCGTTTGGATTAATGGGTGGATATTTGAACTCTATTTCCGGCTATGTTAAACGAGCCATTTTTGGAAAAACAACGTACGAAATACCGATCTTGAATGACCTTTGATGATCTTGCATGACCTTCGACGACCTTCGCGATCGGTGACGAACCGAGACATCATTCGTTGACTGTTGCGTACGGTTTTAGTCATTCTTTTTTGTTTTTTTTTTGTACTTTCATGTTCGCGGCATCTCATTTTCGACCATTTCACTCAAAAATTCAAACATCTTTACTGGTTTGGTGCGATGTTCTTACAGCGAAACTTAACTCGCTTAACTTAAAAAATATCACATGCCGCAATGTGACGGCAATAAACGATATTATACAATGAACGAAAACAACGTGTGTAAGATGCGCGTTTACACTGCGAAGCTGATTCGTTTGCAACCCGTTTATATCGCGACCTTGCGAAATTAAATCATCCTCGTTTGAGCGTAATCGTTATTACCCCGTCACTGAAGTTGACACAATTCCGTGAAAATCATGACAATAATCAGTAAACGGTTCGCAAAACATTTTGCTGTATATTTCGACGTTGTAGGTGAAAAAAGAAAGCTTCAAATTAAAAAAAAGAAAAAATTTGTATTATTGGTTCTAATACGTTCGGTCTTTGGATTGGGTTTGATGCCCAGAACAGAATGGCACCTCGACCACTTTGAAATTCCGAAATGGGGGAGAGTCGCAGGGTGAAAACTGTGAAATTCTATAGATCACTCCCCCCACCCCACCTTCTTCCTCTTTCTTCCCCGATATATCTACCCCTAATGGAGGGAAGGTCTGACATAGGGGTTGATTCTTTATACCCATCGCGAGATCTGTCTATTAATATGCACCTCAAAGCCGAAAGCCAAAGTTGATTTTTCGAAAAAAAAAATTGAAAGGTTACCCTGAAAGTAGTACACGTTTGAAAAATTTCAAAAAAGATAGTTGAAATTTTTTCTGTTCCTTATATCATCGCCCGCTTCGAGGAAAGTTCGAATCTGTTTCGCAATCGTGACGCTTTTGGCATTTTTTTTTCAAAAGCGTCCTAATTTTTCAAATTTGGTGCACTTTATTTTGAAAATTTCGACAGAAATCTTTCTAAGAACCATCGGGAAATGTAGTACTGTTGAAAATCTACATAGAATTCTAATTTTTTTTTCAAATAAAAAAAAGTTTTATTTTTTTCATTTTTTTCAGCTTTTTGCGCGTGTGTATACGCAAAAAACAGAAACAAGTCTTTGAATAACCGAAAAGAACTAATTCAGTGGGCAACGAATTATTGTACAGTTTTCAATCCTGGGGAATATGAACTTTTTAAAACCATACTGGGAATTTTGTCATTAGGGCACTGATAACTCTTACAGTAAGAAACTGGGAATATGCAAATCCTTGAAATGTGAATTTACAAGAAATATTTACATAGCGACTATTCCCACCTTTTTGCAGTTCCGTATCAACGTGTTGCTCCGCATACATTTCGCTAAATAATTATTTTCCCCTACATTTCTCCCGCTTCA
>JABFPT010000999.1:14816-27304 GCA_022817245.1 Nixonia krombeini | reverse complement strand
TTGTAAAGGGATAGTGTTTCTCTCGTAAAGAAATATTTTATCTATTAAAACAGAGTTATCTAAAATTCGATCTCTACGGTCTGTAACGTATAAACACTCTTGGTATCAACCGCAGCAAAATATAACATAAAAGGTAAATCTATAAACAACTTCTTTGAGATCGTGCAAGATCTAGTACGCTGATTATATAATAAAGGTGACAGATACATGAAGATATCGACATCGTATTTTCGCGTTATCCGTCATGAACGTGTAGATATATTATAAATATCATATTATATATGTCATGAATATTCTATTGGAAATTTTCATAATAACTTTTGATTCTAAGAAAAATATAAAAATAAAAAAAGTCAATATGATGGAATGATGGTAAATGGACGATATTAACACTTTACCAACCGCTCGTGAATGAATTGGATATAAACTATGAATGACCGACTCAGTTCTGCGCAGAAGAGTGACAGTACTGAGGAAAATCTAATAATAGGCTGCCGGTCGATAACCTCTGTTGATAAACATTCTACCAAAAAGTTTTCGTCGGTAAAGTATTCGGTATGGTTTGTAGCGTTTCCACTGTTGTGAAACACAAGAAAGAACATTAATACGGAAACGTTTAAAAAGGAAGAATATTTAAAAGGGAAAACGTTTGACACTATATGAATAATAACATTATACTGTCAATAACGATTTGTATGTCATTATTGCATTTTCCTTTTTTATATTTATAAAAAATTTGTTTTTTAACTTTGACCTATTTCGTCATTTGTATTAACATTTTATATGCACTGATATGCTTACATATTAAAAGTGTAAGAAATAATCATTGGCGTTGATAAAATATGGTACTGATGGATATGGTACCTTCGACATGCGCAACTTCGGCGTCGACAAATACGATTGAGTATTAACTTGAACCATAGTAACATGTAATTTTAAAAAAACTTTAGTATTTGTTTTAAGAAAGGAACGTTTGTGCTTTGTACAATTAAGGAAATAATTCGTCGTTTTACATATTTGTGAATGAACGCGTTGTAATTGGTTTGTGAAATTCGGGAAGTATTTACCACAATGCTGCACTAGATCAGATCACACGAATGTGCATAATTAAGGCACTGCATACGCGTAACTAAAAGATGATACTTCATCGGCTGCTTTTACTTAAAATCGAACGATGGAAAGAAGTGACGTAGTTGTTATACCGAACACGCAGTAATGCAACTGACACATCTGGCAACGTTGAGTTTAGTCTGACCGTAAATATTACGTGCCCCACCATGACGTGCAGTTTCGCAAGTTTGTATATGTATATATTGCACTTGGTGTAGATGAACTTTTTCTCCAATACGGAACATTTTCAATGTAACGTGCACCAACACACTGGGCGCGTAATTGATAATGGCAGAATAATAAGTCATCGACTTCTGTCATTATTCTTGTACGTTTCCTAATGGCAAAAATACGTTGGAAAATGTGTTATGCACTGTTTTGAGAAAAACTTGAAAGTCTTATTTTCGAAAAGGAAGTTTCGGCATTTGTCATTGTACTGAAACAAATTTTTTTTTGCAATGTCATTAATATTGAGATGTAAATGTGATAATATATTTAATCGTTAAACTAAATAAAGTAATTTTTAGGAAATTTTTCGTGTGTTCGTACTTCGCATTTTGTTCACAGTTCTGTGTGTACGCTGCTTTATTCGAATTTGCATTTTTACACCGTTCTCCACTGATTGATCTGAGAGCGTTCGTATGGTATCTCTATTTTTATTCATTTAATTGTGTTAGATAGTAACAGAAATATTTTTTTGGGATCAGTCGAAAGTACTGTTGACAATTCAAACCGATATGTATGAAATTAACAAATTTAAGTTACCAGTTATAAATTGACGCACAGCTTTTTTTAATTATGTTTCAGTTTTTTCTATGGTCTACCTATTATTCTTTGAAAATTTTATATAATTAAATTATTTACTTATTGATAACTTCCGAAATACCAACGTTTCTGTCTACTTAATGCGCGATTAATGTCTGTATGTTTCGTGAATATTTAAAATTAACACTTGCAATAAAACCTTATGTGTGATTTACGTATACGGGTATATGCGACACACATACTTTAACATTTGCATTACGTAAATTCACTATTTAACAGTCTAAAAGAACACCCGTAATGCATGCGAATTAACGGAAACAACCGACACAGTGCGTTATTACTTTAGTAGTTATTTCTCGTAAACGCATTGATAAAGTAGTTTTACTCGTCCTTATCATTCGTGTGCTTTTTGATTGTCGCTCGTAGATTATTGTGAATAAATGTTTTATTAGTCATCGGTAACCTTCAACAGACTTACTGCCTTATGCTTGCAGTATTGAACAAACTGTGCCAACGCTGAAACGAGTCACCGAGTCCGCATTATAACTTTTTCACAGCGATGGGAACTTCTCTTCCAATGGGATTACTTCTTTCCATAAAAATTTTAACAATGTTTGCACATTGTGGGAATCACAAAGTTACCGGATTTCGAAGATCGACAAAGAAAAAACGTAGAACTATAAGAAAAATGTAAAAAGTCTGACCGAAAAGTTTAAGATAAAGTTTAAGGTAAATCGAAAAAGCGTTATGTATAAAGTATTATTTATAACTGTCTGATATAATTTTTTATTCGAAAATATAAAAAAATATGATTCTGTGATAATTATAAAATATAATTTTAATTAAATTGCTATCTAATTATCTGTAACTGAATGACAGTCGAGTATTCCTAATTTTGCTGAAAAGAAGTGCAAAAATAAAAATCATGAAAGAAAATAATAAGATTTGTTTAAGCAGCTTCTAAAAGAATGTGTCAAATTCGTATGAATATCACGTGTCTTCCGTCAGCTTTGGAGGAATCGCAACATAATTTATGAAAAACTGCCAGGTTGTTTCAAAGTCCAATAAAAATTCTTAAAATGGTGAAGAACTGCCAGTCTTGAATATGTACGTGTATAGATGTGTAAACACGCCGAAGAAAATACTAATAAGACGAGAAGCGAAATAAGTAAATGAGGAATGAAACCCGAAAATTCATAAAAAAGAAATCAAAAACGGTTCTTTTTATCTTTAAAGTCCATTATAAATGATTTCAATATTTACGCGCACAGTTCAAATCTGTAAAAATCTTTGCAAAAAACAGTTTGCACATATTTTTTTCATCGTCAGTTAATATTCCATTGTTTAAAACAGTCTACAATATCATTTTTTGTTTCTGCATCTATTAAAAAAATCTGTCGAAAAAACTGCAACGTTTCAATCTGGCGTGATTTACGACCGTTTGTATACACGTTGTCGATCGAGCAGCGCATATGAAATGAAAAAGCCGGTGCAGAAAATACGAATCCACGTATATCCACATGGCACCGGCGTTACACTCTCCGTGTAAAACATGCACCACTTCCACGCATTGCCAAGTCGTGTTCGACGAGTCCCGTTAGCCCGAAACAGCCGCTTGGTGAATATTATAAAAGGTGAGACAGGTTTCGTCGTGAGGTCAGTCGCGAAGAATGAACTCCTCTGAGTCAACACCGAGCCTGTGTTTTTGGACGCTGCTGCTCGCGGCGGCGTTGACCTCTGTCCGCGCGTCCGCTATTCACCAGCCTCCGCATCATACCCAAGACGCTCACATCGAAATACCAATTGTCCCGGAGACGGAAACTTCGGATGCGATTGTTATTAAAGCCGTGGAAATCCCGGAGGAGCGTGTGACTTACGAGGGTGCTCAAGTTTGGAGGGTACTCGCCACGGACGAGAAGGCCGAATATGTGTCCTACTTGCAAGAAATAGGAGGTTTCCATTTTTCTTTTTAATTTCGTCCTAATTAATCCTAATTAGGTAGCTGCTTCTTCAATTGTGGAGTTAGAGTTGACATTTTGAATTCGCCAGTATTTACCACAGTTTACTAATGAATTATTATAGATATATTAAATAATTGCATTGTTTAATTGTTGTATATTGTGACTTCACTTCTTTACAATGAAATCAAACAATTTATTCTTATTTAACACATGCGTAATATTTTTTATATGTTTTTATTTTTACAAGCATCATTTTGACCGAAATTGCTACTCAAGTAAAATTACAACGGAATTTCAAATGCAGTTAATAATAATTAATATTTTTGTGTGCAGTGAGCGTATAATTAATCAAATAGTTAAAATAAGTATTTTCTAATATATTGTATTAATTTTTTCTACTATTTTTAGATGTTTCCATGTGGTTGGGTAATAATACTATAGTGGACGTCATGGTACGACCCAACGCAATTCCAAAAGTTTCTCGTTTCCTGCGTGACAGACGAGTAGATTATCATGTAGTTATACCGGATTTACAACAAGCCATAGACCAAGAAAATCCGCTGCCATCGGATGAAGAACTTGAAGAACTGGAAGGACGCAGAGGCAAGTTACTGTTTTGTTTTTCTTGCTTTTCCATACTTGATGTTTCCACCTCAGGAAGATAAATAAATGTCTTTAGAACTTTTTGTTAATATTATTATTGTAAACGAAACATTAATCGAGATTACATTATCTATATATCAATGTCGAATAATCACACATTTAATATGATCTTATAAAATTAATAATTTGCAGGTCACAGAATGGAATGGTCTAGTTATCATCGCCTCGACGACATTTATGGGTATCTCGACTATCTTGCACAGACTTTTCCTGATCTGTGCTCTGTTATGACCATAGGCAGTTCTGTAGAAGGTCGACCACTTAAGGTAAAACTGTGACAGATATTGTGATTACTGAATACTAAGACAATAGACAAGAACATAAATTCACTGAATCAGAACATCACATATATTTTTTGAAAAATGTTTTTAATTCAAGAGGAAGTTTACTCTGATTTTACGTGCAGGAACACGTTCATAAAAACATTTTCCACTGTAGAATTGCTTTTGTTTCTTATTTTATCATTGCCTGAATTTTATTCATTTCACTTATTTATATAAAATATAATGTCAATTAAATTTAGTAACATTTTATATAATTTGGAAGCCGTAACTGTATCTGTTTAAATGAAAACAGACAAAACATTACGTTTCATGCAAATGACATAAAATATTCAACAAAGCATTAATTCAAATCCACAGCTTATTCGTATTAGTCGTGGTAATCCGAATAGCCCTGCTATTTGGATCGATGGTGGAATTCATGCTCGCGAATGGATTTCGCCAGCGGCAGTTACATATATTATAAATCACCTTGTTGAAAATGCAGATACATTACAGGCCGATTATTACATATTGCCTGTAGTCAATCCAGATGGGTAAGCTTAAAAATAAAACAATCAAATTCAAATATGTTCACCTTAACTTTAGTAAAAAAAATACCGATCAGCTTTGTGTAATCAACTTCTTTCTTTGTTAGATATGAATATACTTTCCGCGGCGATCGCTTATGGAGGAAGAACCGAAACAATCCAGAAAAAGGTGGAGTCTGTATAGGTGTCGACCTAAATCGTAACTTTGGCTATCGATGGGGCGGTCTTGGTACCAGTAAACAACCCTGTCGTGAAATTTACGCCGGTTCCGGTCCATTTTCCGAACCAGAAACACGAGCTATAAAGAACTTTTTCGAAGTGAGCGCAGCAAACTTTAAGGTAACACTTTACCTTTTAAAAATGATTCCTTTTTCCCACATTATACAAATCTTGTAAGAGCCAAACTATTCAAATGAAACTCATATACTAAAAATAAAAAGCAAATTGAGTAAAAAGAATTATTATAAAGATCAATATGAATAAATCATTAGTGGTGTTATTGCTTTATTAAGTGTAAAATAAGAATGAAATGCTTTAGCTCTTTACTGCGTCGTTAACAATGTTTTGATAACAGCGTAAAACGAAAATGTTACATTTTGAAAATATCTTCTCGCAGGCATATTTAACATTCCACAGCTACGGACAATACATTCTTTATCCTTGGGGCTATGACCGACGTGTCCCTCCGGATTACGCAGATCTGGATCGTTTGGGTCAGAAAGCAGCGACTGCAATGAAATCCGCAGGAGGGAGCGGTAGCGTATACATCGTCGGAAATAGCGCGACTACTCTATACCCGGCTTCAGGAGGAGCAGATGACTGGGCTAAGGCAATGCTAAAAATTAAGTACACATATACGATCGAGCTGCGAGACAAGGGTAAAAGTGGGTTTGTTTTACCGGCACAATACATTATTCCTACAGCCAAAGAGGCTCTAGCAGCGGTATACGTGGTAACAGAAGCGTGTAAATAAATCTAGTACTGAATATACGTGCGAAGCAACTATTTGCAACGATTGAAGCAATGCATATCAGACAAATAAGAGTCGCGTATTCGAAACGGATAAATGTTACTAATTTATTTAGTTACGTTTGAACAACTGTATACATAAGTATTTAATTAATGCTCACATATGTAATTAATATACATGTATATTTAACTGATGTCTGCAAATAAATTTATTTATATTTTCTTCAATTTTCATTATATTTATGTGTTTCTTTCAATATATTTCATATACATTTAACAGAGTACGAGTAGGAGAAAAAAGTAAATTGGAGGTAAAAGTATTGTACATCAAAAAGAAAAAATACGAAATGTAATCGTAAAATAGTACTTCGCATATTAGAGATTGAAGGAAACTTATCGTCATATTTCTGAAAAATTATTAAAATGTCCAGGAAGAAACGTATACATCGTACAGAGCTTTTTATAAAATAAACATATAGTACAGCAACGTGAAATTCAAATACAGAATAATACTTATAAATAAAATAGAATTAAAAAATTATGCTAATAACTAATTTCAAAAAATGAAATAGCATTCTACAAGTTTACACTATTTCTTCTGTTCAGTCATTCAGAGCTAAATTTTATGTTTAGTTTAAAACGAAATAGCTTTTATTCCTTACTTCATATTTCTGTATAACATTTGAATATCTGTAATTAAACGCCAATATTATTTTTATTGTGAGCACGAAATAGACAAGTTCTTACTTCCTCTAAAATGCTGTCATCAAAAGTGAAATTATACGTCAAAATATTGAAAATAGAAACTCATCCATAAGAAAGTTAGAACATGTATTTCTTAAAATTGTGTTTACCTTTCACATATTTTTTACGTAAAAACGTCTTACATTACATCATAGAATAAGTTCTATTAGTTAGATACATTCGCGTTTCTTTCTTTGTTAACAAATAATAGTTACGCACCTCTTAAATAAATTTGTTATGCTGTAATTAACACACGCATCAATTGGTTAAAAATGAAATAGTAAATTTATGTTTTTTGCAAAGTTCTCCATTTTCCCTCAATGAGCTTTTTTAATTTAATGGCAGCCGTTTCTCCGTATTTTAAAAGTAACTCCTGCACAAATTTGTCTTTTAATTTTCTAAGGCACCTAAAAGTATTAAAAAGGTTTAAATAGCAAATATTTTTTTGTTCTGTAATTTAAAACTCATTACCTTCTGTACACAACATCCACTCTGAATTTACCTATATCACGACTTGGAGCATGAGGACGATGTATTATAAAGGCATCTGGTAATACCAAGTATCTACCACACAAATTATTAGAAATATGTAGTCATTTATACAGTGTACAGACTTAGTAATATCTTAATACATGCTTGTTACAAAAGCACATGTATTTTTTACACATTTACTGCTATGACGATCACAGATAATCGTCAATGAGTTTTCTACGCAAACTTGGAGATATATATGTGCTAATAGAATAGAATTCATTTCAACTAATACTTCAAATATTACCTGTAACCCAAAGCAGTCAAATGCGTTATATAAGATACTTTGTTCCAACCGAATCCTATAAATCTTCTGTCATACTCAGGTGTAGATTTCGATACTACTATATATGGCTCAAAATCTGGTTCCCAAAATACCTTTAATAAGTAATAAAATAATATGAAACTGATAAGTAAATTGGTACTTTACAAATGTTATTCATTTTTTTGCTACTAAACAAGGTTATTCAATTTAAAGCATCAAAGAACATAAAACAATTATATTGTCATTATAAATTACCTCATAAGGTTCAGAAGCACTGCGCCATAAACTGTAGTTAGTTGCAGAATGACCCTTGGACCAAACATGATACCGAAATGTATAAAATGTACCGCGACTGAGTGATTTTAAAAGTTCTTCTTTTGTTTTAGGAAATGTAAATCTGTAAAACAAAATAAAAGAACAATTCTTTATATATGAGAGCCTTATTTAATACAAATATTACCTGTAACGTTCAGTTTCGAAAGCTGGCACAATCAGAGCAGTTTTTTCATTTTCCAATAATTTCAATTTTGAGATATACTTCATTAAAATCTCATATAATTCGAATTGCGGAAGAAAATCAATATCCAATTGAAAAATATATGGTACGGATAGATACGTCATTGCAACATTTCGCAAATAATTAATAGGGTAAAATTCCTAAACATAAATTATTTTTTTACATTAATTAAGACCGACATTTTTAAAATGACTTTACTTTGTGTTAACTATTATTGCCATTTTGAGAATTCTTGTGACTATTGTTATAAGTAAATGAAAGGGAAGCAAATAAATATAAACAAATAAACATACACCGTCTTTGTACACTATATGATATGCTACATTTTTTCGATTTCTCAATTCTTCTGATTCCTGAACAAAATCAACAAAATGTTGCACTTCAACATCAGTAAGATACAAAGCAACACTTATTGGCCCTGACCAATGCTTGCAAAGTTCTTCTAATAATAACATTCTATCAGCACTACACTGAGTTACAAGAACAACATCTATTTGAGAAAACACATTGTAATAGTATTCTAGGTAGAAGTAGTGAGTGCGATATGAAATTGTTGCACCTTGGTGAAATTTAAAACATGGATCTGATCGGTTTATCTGAAATAAAATATCCATTTTAGATTAGTATATTTCTAGAAAGTACGAAACTATTACATTTTTGACAACAAAAAATAACAAACACATTTTGTACAATTGTAAAATATGTATACTTAACTGAATATTTGCATACATAATTTTTTGTGTTTTACTTTACTTACCGAAGGAACAGTGCTGTTCCGAAAACAACCAAACAGCTTTCTTCGTAACAAATTTCCATCTAGTTCTAAGAACACTCTATACATTTTTCGAAAATCCTGAACATTCTTATGTTGAACAGATTGTTTGCGCGGTGAATTCCAATGAATAATCTGAAAATACGTTTAATACAAAAAATACAATCTTGCATTAACAATTAACAATTTCTACATTAAATAGAAGCAAAAAATATATTTTACATGAATTAATGTATGTTTAAAGTACTGGTAAAAATCTAAATTTATTATTATAGTACATATAGATACAAGTTGTATCTTACATGCCAAATTAACTAGTATTATTCAAATTTGAAATCTTTATTTAAGGTTATTTTTTTCTAAAAATTGTTAAAGCAGAACAAAAATGAGCGAGTAAAACTCGGTTGCAAAAGCAATAGTTTCTTAACATCAATATCAAACATAGTTACGAATTTGTACATTTATATTTTTTTCATTGGCATAACATGATTCACTAAGAGTGTGATCGCTCAGTTGAATATTCCAGGTACAATGTATTCTAAAAATAATCTTTGGATTCGCTTGTATCACAGCATTTATGATATCTTGATCAGCTAATGTTGTTTCACTTATATCATTTAGTACACTTTTACTAATTTTTGTCCATTTCTCGTTAATTTTCTTGGCACGAAGAACCTGTAAATTCATGAGCATGACACCAGTATTGAAGCCCCTTCCTAGTGCTGGCCAAGGTCGTTGACCATTGGGTAATGGTTTTATGTACCAGTCGCTTTGATTTTCTACTAAACCTATCAATTGATCTTTGTTAAATTCATGGAAAATTTCCCAAAGTATTGAAATATCTGTTAAAACTGTTATATCGGTATCTAGTACAATTATCTTTTCTTCCTTAATTGCTTCAGGAAGAAGTAACTTCAATAATCCATAAACACCAGAATAGTGTTTATTAGGGATCCAGGACACTTTAGGTATCCAAATTTCAGCTTCATAGTAGGAAATTATTACTAAAAACAAATATAAAGTCCATGTATTAATTGATGATAAAAAATAATCAATATGCAACCTAAAAAATTACTTTTGTGAAAAAACAGTTAGTAATTACCATTTGGCAACTCCCATGTATCAAACAATATAGTAAGGGATCGTGATGCTATTTCATCAACAATCATGTGAAAATGGAGTGGTTTTGTTCGATAAAATAAAATAGATTTTATCATGGTTACAACTGCAGTGGTTGAATTGTATCCAGCACAAACAATAGCTATATGTACAACTTGACATTTTTTCTATAACATCAAATTGTGGTAAATTGTTTTATTGTAATTAACAGTAACACTGGTTACATTTTATTTAAATATGTTAACAAGATTACTATTAATATACCTACTGTTTTCTATTAAAATAAATAATAAATTAAGTTATTAAATACATGTATAGTTTTATTTTACCTCAAAAGAATTATTACTTTTCTGAATTTTCTTCTGAATAAGCATTATTGACTCATCTAATGTATAATTCCTTTGAATTCTTTTTGAAAGTGGTTTATTGGAATATCCATTTATAATGTTGTTATTATCCATTACTACAAACGAAACTAATGTTAAAAATACTACATAATAATAATGTTTTATAACTTTCAGCTTAAGATATTATTCAATATTACCATTCATTAAAAGATATAAGTAAACAATTGTCAGTATTATAAGAATGCTGAACATGCATCCTATGCATAAACGAACCATGACGAATACACATTTTCTATTTAGAAGTAAAGAATATTGTTCCTCAAGGAAAACTGCGTTATTAGGTTCAGGTTCTGAAAGATAAATGAACAGTATTATATAAGGTAAACAAGTAAAAAATGTTAAATATAAAACAAGAAAAGAATAACTATTAAAGTCAGTTTTAATTGTTTTTTTATATTTAGTAATTATTGTATGTAGAAAAATATATTTAAGTTCTTTTCAAAATGTACATTTTATACGAATAAGATATAATTTCATTAAAATAAGGACAATGTACACAAATTTTCCGCACCTAAATTTTTTAATTTAATTATTAATGAACAATTTTACCTAATTTTATTTCGTTATACACAAATTACTGGGATCGGTGCAACAACACTTACCACCTTTTATGTATTTATTTCATTCAAGTCAATTCACCTACTGTCCATATCATTAGACTTAATTACTCTTGATTATTATCTTTTATTTGTGTAATAACCTACAGGAAGCCGGAAATTTCTATAAAAACTGTGTTTACGTTTTTTGCGCCATCTATTGCATGATCTTTTAATGAAACTAAAATTTAAATGTAGAGGGAGAAAGTTTCATAAATGATAGGCAAAGGCGCCAAATACGAATCCGTTACTGCCCTACTGTATATATGTGTATGACTACAGGCCTCTAAAATTTATTCAAAAGGAGAAGGAAAGTGTGATGTAATAATAATGTTATTGAAGACGAAGTACAAATAAATACAAAAATATTTTTTTGTATTCATTGGAATATTGTATGTAATTGTACATTAATTTGATATTTATTTCAATACGGTTTCTGTAAATGTTGTAGAATGTAATAACATATAGAGTAATGTTTATTTACAATGATACTTGATCAGTAAAATTAGTTGAGGAGAGGAGCGAGTTGAATATCGTAACAACCCAGAGTCAATCACGTGCTTTATGCACAGTTTATTGACCTATCTCGTGTGGACTTGACAAAATTAGTATAGACATATATGGACATGAAGCATCTTAGTGTACGGGGTACATAACCTAAACCTTAAAGACTTAAAATTTGTACGTAAAAAAAATTAATTAAAAGAGTAAATTCCATGAATATAACGTGTTGAAAAAGGTCGTGTTTGTATTTAGTATAATTATTTTGAATTGTTTAGAAAAAGATAGAGAAGTGGAGAGAGAGAGAAATCGAGCTGTATTTGCTGTCACTCTCAGTAACATTACACGAGCCACTCATGCTGATGCTGCTCAGCGTATCAACTTTGATCAGCCCTACGCATACGCGTAACTACATTGCGGTTGTATGACATATGACATCTCCGAATGTCAAACCTTTATTTACATTTTTGCATTATACTAAATATCCTTATATGTTAAAATATTATAAAATTACGTCATAAAATTAATAAAAAATTATAATTTATTAAAAAAGAACAATGCATACAACTCAGATATATTTAACAAAAAGCACAATTGACGAAAGTTTGCCTTCTTTTTCTATTTACGTCTATTAACTTTATAAAAAAACAAACGAGTGATACGAATGCGTTGTTATCATATATGTTTGCGAAACCTTTTATTTCTCAAACGTATAATTCCGTAAATGACATGATCGTAAATATGTAAATGATAAGTA
>JABFPT010000998.1:15313-30811 GCA_022817245.1 Nixonia krombeini | reverse complement strand
ATATACATATACATATACATATACATATACATATACATATACATATACATATACATATACATATACATATACATATACATATACATATACATATACATATACATATACATATACATATACATATACAGGAAATTTTTTTCACTCAAAGTAAAATGGGAGTTGTACTGAAAATAACAGGTTTATCTATTTCACAACATATTGTTATTTCTTATGTACATTTTATGTAAAATATTGTACATTTCTATAAATGTTCGAAATTGCATCTATGTAGTAAGTATATACATTTACATAAAATTAATTTTATAATTAATAATATCGTTAGTGAGCTAAAATGTTTAAACATCTTAATTAAAAAAAAAACCTTTACCTCAATAAACACTTCCCGTGATATTTGTTCTGAATACTTTTTACATATTACTCACTTTCTATTTTCAAATATTTAACAGTAAATAAAAATAAAAAATACTCAGCAATGTTTTAAAACCCGTTTTCTCGTTCTCGTGTAAAAAGAACACGCTTAAACGGAGACATATTCGGTTAAAAAAATATTACCAGTGGGAATGACAAGTGTTGTACGTATATGAATTATGTACAGTTCATGCATGATTTAGGCGTACACGTATACACGTTCAAATATATGTATACAGTACATAACCATGAAGAATTTGTTTACACGGTTCCAAACAGTTCTGCACCCATTGATTAAGATCCAAAGGTGCCTTAACGCGTTTGAGCGCATCGGAGCAGTGCGCTTAGTCAAAATAACGCTCTATTAGTCCTGCTATTTTTTATGCACTGCTCGACTTCTCGGTAGCTCATGCGGCGATACTTCCCTCGTTGGTGGTTAACGGGCCTGTTTAGCGGCATTTCAGCAGGGTGTCCGGGGGCTAAAATATAAATCGTATCTGTCATCAGATACGCTTGTCCTAACGAAAATACAATTCTTGTATCAAACTTGAGCGTTATGTGGGAGAGAAAGACGCCGAGACGAATTTTAATGGCGGCGGATTGACAAAATAACCGAATATGCCGGTGTCACGTTTTGGAGCCAAAGGTTACACTTGTTCGTTGAATCGAATCAAGTGTGACGGTACGGCTATCCTCGCTGTTTCTCCAATTGAGAAATAATTTACTTGCGTTGAATGAGAAATTACGATAATCGCTTTAAGAAGCCAAATGGAAATTTTGTTAGCTCCGGACGAATCAATTTAAATCGAAATGGAACTTTCGATTTGCACAAAGGAATTCTTCCCCTACTGAGAAGGTTCCTTTTATTTTAAAAGGACTTTTCAAAAAGGGTTCAACGAACACGGTCATTCCAATTTGCAATACTTTTTTTTTAGTTCGACTATCGATCTGTCGCAATTGGAAATCAGTACGTTTCTATTTCGACATTTCTCTTTTAGCTTTATTTGTTTATTCGTTCTTTTGTCGCAAATGCTTTCACATGCAACAATTTCTAACAGCACAGTTGCAACAGCCACACACGTTGCGCTCAACACAAAGGCTCATTTATCTTACCATCCGAGATAATTCATTCGAAAATCGAGTTGTCCGAGGTTTGTTTGCGATTCGTCGAGTAACAAATTTGCAGGTGCCGAAGAATGAAATCGTAACGAAACTTCGACACGGATGTTGACAGATTCATTACGGTCCGACAGCGAGACACCCTGTAGCGTCGGCGTCTAAATGTTAGTTACACCTAAGGATTTTCGCTTTTGGGAAGAACGCAACAGGGTAGCTCTGAGGCATCGAATCTTGACTCCCGAACGTCCTCACTAATTAAGTGTATCTCCACGGCAACAAATGTTCACGTTTTTTCCTCCACCCGAAAATATTTGGAGAAAAATATTTTCACACTTGAAACTTGGAAAAAAAAGTAAAACCTTCAAATACGTCTATACTTTGTTGAATATGAAAGTGAAATAAAGTCAAAAATAGTTATTTATAATTTAATTAACAATTGTACGAATTTTACCCAAAGTATTAGTTTACCAAAGATATTACTTTTCGTAAGAAATTTGCCGTTATTTATACTTAAACGAGATATACTGTATTTATTTCTGTAACGTAAGGTGTTTTAAAATAGTTGTATTATCTTTTTTTTTTTGGGGAAAAGGTACAGCCATTTGTAGAATTGAAGTTAAATCGAGATGATAATGCTGGTAGGAGCACATTTTACTGGAGCCATAAATCAGTCCCTGCATTGCCTTCATGCGCCAAAGAACCAAGAGCATGATGACTCCATGAGAGCTGATCGTAAACTCATTACTTTCTAATATATAATAATGGACGAAGGAAGTTACCAGTGCATATACATTTCACAATACTGGAATTACTTATTGGCTATTCAATTACTTCCCATATATTTTATTATTTTGACAGACGTGTTCACACTTGCGCAAACTGCTAACACAAATGCCTACTGGAAATATATAGCAAGATATATGGTTCTTTAAACTATATAATTATATTACGTAATTGATATTAATTAACTAACTCATAGCTGACATGTAGAGAAATAAATTCACGTTTTCTTTAATCAATTCTCAACTGATGGTCTCATTAGAATAGTCTTTACCGATATTTCGTGCATCAAAAAAATTTTTTTTTTTAAATTGTCAAAAAGTCAAATTTCCGAAAAATTATTGCTTTTTGGAGAAAATCGTTTTGTCAAAGCATACTATTTTTTGACGACGAGGCAATAATTTCCTCGAGAAAGAGAGAGCGAGAGAGAGAGAGAGAGAGGTAAATGGGAAAATTATGAAAACGATGATTGAAATATAAAATATGGTAAGACATTTTCTATTTTCTGCGTGCGCGCAGACGCGGATGGATGAGTTTCTCACGAAATGAGAGTTTCAAGAACGTGTACTTTCGCGACTAACCAGATTCTCATCAACGTTAGTATCGATCGCGATAATCGCGAATTTCACGATGAATTTTCCGTTGAATAGTTCTTCGGGCCGAGTAGCTGCCTTACGCGAGCGCGGCGATCGAAGTAACGAATGTCTTATCCGGCTTATCCCATTAATTAATAACGGCTTCTGTAAAATCATCCAATCAGTTTGGCTCGAACGACGGAAGAACTTTTAGATGGTCGATCCGTGAAACGAGATCGTTATAAGTAAACAAGAAGTCGGAGATTAATCATTGCACTGTGTATGCGATAATTGGCGAAATGCAGTTTACGTGTAACAAATCATTCCCCGAGCAAACATTGACATTTGCGCTTAGAATATGAAACCCCGACACGGAATATCACCGGAGCTTTTATCTAAGTTGATTCGAACGAAACGTGGAGGATTGTGCTGAAATATGAAACATCGATACACGTTATCTCAAAACGGGTCATATTTAAAAAATAGAGTTTATACGGATCAATGAATAATTAATTCAAGATTGATCCATAATCCAATCGACCAGAAGATTATTACACAATTATTTACGATTAGCGAAGTCAAATCGAGCATTATTTTTCCTCGAATTGTTCCCCTATAGGAATGTTTAAGTTCATGCCGTAAATAAAAAGTGGAAAACATTCGTGAAAAGAAGAAGCGTTAAATTTCTTTTCGTGACGGTGAATTCTGGAAACTGTTCGGCTCTGGGCGTGCGGGGTGCCAAGCGCGTTGTCCTTCGTGTGCAGCAATGAGTAGAAGCGGCCGAGCGTCGGGGCCGTAAACTCATTAAATCGTAAACTCATAAATATTTGTCATAATCGTCCATAATCCACATTGTTAAGAAGCCCAGTCGGTATATTTCTTTTGGTTCCGAGTCATGAGGCAAAGCTAACAGGCCTGGCGAAGTTTACCCTTTCCTGACTTCTGCAGGTTACGGAAATGCCGAGTCGAACGTTACCAATGAAAACGCGGAGCGTCGTCGTTACTTCGACGCAACACCTCGTGCGCGGCTCTCGTCGCTCTCTTTCCGATCGCTCGATCGAACGCTCACCGGTGAGACACGCTGCAAACGTACGAATACCGGATTCGCGGTTCGTCCACCTCGATCGGCGTTCAACCGCGAAACTCGGCCGTCCCTACAGACCTGCGGACTTTGGCGAGGTCTTTCACAGCGATCGATGAAAGTTCCATCGCGTTTCTTCGGCTATTTGTCAAATCCGCTTCTCTTGTCCGACTGGAAAGAATTCGCAAATTCTAAACATAGACTGAACGGTCCTATTGCTGTAAAAGGTGGGGTTGAGAGACTCAACTGCCGAATAACTACTGTAATTACCGGATCGGTAAAGCGAAGTGCCATTTTCGCGATCCACTTTTCGCAGTGCGATCATGCAAATCGCCCGAGATGACAGTCACGACTACTCTTTTTCTTCCGGACCGATACTTCGACAGAATTTCGTGTTATCTCGATATTGGTTCTCAGCGTTGTAACGCGTCGACGATTATTCCATCGCAAATTCGCCGCGGTTTTCCCCGGGAATTTGCGTTTCAGTCATTTTTCAAGCCGGCTCCTGACACGTGATTTTTCATTGCTTGGAATTTCTCTCGGACCACGACTGTGACCCCTCGCGCGGGACTGCGGGTGACCCCGCTTTAGTCACGCAACTCTTTTTCTACGATTCCTTCGCGTCGATCGAGCTGAAAGCGCTCTTTTACGCGCTTCCGTCGATCACTTTTTCAAGCGGCTCGATCTTCGCAGAAGCGCGCAACTTAAATCAGAACTTCAGGCGCGTGAGACGGCCTCAAAAAACGAAATTCCTGGATCATGAAGACCACCTGGTACATCGGCATAGTTCGGTAACGAGATACCGATTTGGTTCGATAATTTTACCCGAAGTAGATACAAATAACGGTCGCGCAAAAAGAGCCAGTTGACGATCGGTTATCTCAGTTTAACAGTCGACGGGAAGTTAAATTGCACGTTACAGGTATCCGTTGCGATAGTTGCCACGGGAAATAATTTGTAAAAGGAAATAATAATTTGTGCAAAAATTAATTAACGAAGAAGTAAAAAGTTGATTATTCGATGGAAGTGTTCTCTTGATATTCCACTTTTCGTTTCGAGTCGTTCTAAAAACAGAATTTCCAGCATTCTAAGTTTAATTACGATTTAAATTATGAAAACGGTTTCTTTAATACGAAATCAAGTTAGCGATTTAATATTCCTTTTAAATGTCTTTAACGAGTTTACTTTGTGAGGAAAGGATATTAATTAAATGTAGGTATTTGTTCTCTTTTAAGTAACTATTATTATCGAAAACCAGATGAAGTTAGATTATTTAAGATGAATCGCATAAATGTAATGGTCGACGTACGTGTATGTGTGTGTACACATCCGTAAATCTCCACAGTGGCGGTCGTCACGCTGAAGCACATGAAGCTACTGTTTTACGCTTTTTTGAACTGCTTGTTCTTCTTCGTTTTGCTGCTTTCTCGTTACAGAATTAATCTTTTGTATGACGCAAAAATGTATTCTTCCGCCAGTTTTAAAAATCAGCCTCCTCTGAAGCATTTTAATGTAATGTCACACTTAGTTTACAACCGCGCTTCTAAAAATAATTATATACCCGAGTTGGTAAAAAGTTGTACAAGAACAATCTTTTTTATAAAATTATATCAAATTGTTTTATATCCCTCATAATCTATAATTACATATCTCGTCTCATTTCGGTCACTCGTTTTACACGATAAGTATTCCTTTTTATTTAGGAGTATTAAAAATGTCTCGTTATAAATTATTTCATTTCGAAATTCCCAAATTTTTCCTCAACACAGGACGATACTTTGGAAGCGAAAGTAACAAAACAAAATCATGCTCATTGGCAAATTGTAGTCCTCTGAGATTCCAAAGTGGAGAGGAAAGCTGAGGTAATCGAAAGGCCAAAAAGAGGAGTCGATTTTTCTCATTGGCCAGAGGCGTGCAGACTGTTCCAGCAGTGTTATAAGCCAGTCCGGGCAGGATGCTGGTTTTGCCACCTCGGACTTTTTATCTCGGCTGCATGATTCAGCTTCTATTTCTCATTACCAGTATTCGATATTATTTTGTAAAATTGGATTCCGGTGTAAGACAATTCACATGAGGGAAGACGGGCCGCCGCTTTGTGCTGACACTTCATCACGCTGAACGGAACAAAATAACATCGAAACTATTGTATTGTATGTATATACACACATACACACATACACACATACATACACACATACACATACACATACACATACACATACACATACACATACACATACACATACACATACACATACACATACACATACTGCCTTTTTACAAATTCTCTATAAAACAATGCCCATGTTGAAAAAAGAGTGAAAAAAATATTTACATACATTTGTTTGAAAAACAAATTTTTATTAGTATTTGCAACGGTCGTGATACGCGGAAAGGCGTGATTCGCAATAATTAACTCATTCATGGCTTGTGAGGATTATATTAATATCAGACGGCAATTAAGTAATTGGATAATGCGGAAACGGCTCGCGTCGAATCGGCCGTTAAACGCGCTCCTGAACCGCGTAGCAATTTGTCGACAGCTTTGCGACAAAATCGCGTACTGCGCGGCCGTGCGTGCGCGCGCGCTCGTGTGCGCGTTGCGTGAACTCCAAAGGGATCGCGCTTTGGCTGACGCGTGTGGTCCTCGATTTATCATAAGAGCACTCTCGGTTGCTTAAACGTCGCGACGCTCGACTGACGCGAACTAAGGCGAACGCATGGGAAATGACGCTTTAAATTGGGCCAGCCTGCGGTAGGTCAGTCACAAGTCATTTCCGTCGCAACATCCGCGGAAGAGAAATAAATAATCTTGCGTTTGGCTAATGGCAGACAACAATGTGAATAACGTGATAACGATTTAATGTACCTTCTCGGGAAAATGTCGGTTGCGTTCGGTGCCATTTTGCGACGTCAATTTGTCTTTTGTATATTTTGTTGTTGTTAATACAAATTTCTACCGATTTACACTTCGTAATTGACGCACACGCGGTTTTGAAAATGTAGATATTTCGTAATAAAATCTTTATGGATACGTATTTAGACGTGTAAAAAAACTTTTGAAAGGACACTTCACGTTGACTTTTTTAAACTACTTTTCTTTTAGCGAAATATTACACGTGATTTTCAATTTCGGTATAGCAAGCATCTCGTCTCGGAACCGTATTTGGCCGATGATCCGTCCACGACAATTTGGTTTTATAAAATTCGCCACGGTTCGTACAACAACGTCCTGCAATTAAAAATTTTCCTGTGTCACGATCATGACTCCTTTATTACGCCAGCCACGTTGATCACTTCCAATTAGCCGAATTTATCTGCAGTAAGTACACCTAATGGTAAAGAATCACTCGTCTGTATGTCTAATTAATATTTGTTAAAGTTTCGTAGACTGAATAAACAAAGAAACGGACGGAAGCGAAAATGTGTTCAAAAATAGGGTAAGAAACTGTTTCACGTGAACAATTTTTCGAAATGTGTACGATGAACATTTAGCTAAGTAAATCGTTAAATAAATCGCCGATGATTATATTTTAATCAAATGGTTATTCCATAGTACTTGATCGGGACAAGTACCGGTTAAAGCGTCACGCGGTAGATACATGTGTATCGTAAATTTATGCACAAAGCTTTTAAGTCACCGCGTAAGAGAGACGCGCGCAACTATGTTTAACGACTCAGCGAGTGCAATGGGCTGTATCGGTATGCATGAAACTTCATACGCAAAGAAACCTCATTACCATAGCACACGTGGTATACGCCATTCTAGACTTCGATGAAAATAAACTGACACGCCAAACCATAAAGTATAGCTCTATGTATATATTAATAGTAAAGTTCGTACTATATCCCAATTATATATTTACTTCTTTAAATAGAAATCATGTTTTCCGTTCATCGCAAACTTAACATTAATTGTGTTTTTTTTTATTTTTTGTGGTAAATATGTTGATGGAATTTTTAGTTGTAATTATGCAATGTAATAAAATCGATATTAGACAATACATTTCAGTACCCGGTAATACTGGATATATAAAATATATCGGAAATATAAAGTTGTAGATTTATTTCGATTTAAAAGAGAAAAATAATAAGCGAACAATAGGAACTGAGAACTCACTTTCCGAGAACTGGCGAGTCATAACACACTTCATAAGTGAGAGGTTATAAATATTGTGAAGATGTACTTTTCCTATTTCGGTGATTTCGTTGGATATTAATTCTAAATAATCTCAACAATAATGTAAATATCGACGAATCAGTGTAATCGGAAGTACAATATTCTATGGAATAAAGGTAAAAGTAAAGATTGACGACAAAAAAAAGGAAGAAAAATTGGCTTCCAGATGTAAACAGAAGCTTTCAACTGGTACAAAAGTGACTATTTATATTTCTCGTTCAATTCGAATACAACGAATCCACGAGAAATGTATTTTTTGTCCCGTTAATTTTACTTTTTGGGTAAGAAACAAAAAGACAGGGTGTGGAAAAAAGATGGAACAATTGGTTGTCTAAGGTAGCGATTCCCACGCTTGCGTACTATACGTTTAAGCAAATAAAACGAAAAACTATGTACGTGCTTTCCATCTTTACTCACCTCGTTCAGCTACCGGACAATAAACTTCGTGCGCTTAGCACCGGCATGGCGGTTAAGCGGCGGCTGGCACCGCTGGCAAAATCACATCAGCTTTTTTACCAGGGTCGTCGTAGACGACGAAGCGTGCTGTACGCGGAGATTGCCACCATTTCGCAGTCAGCTATTTGAAGAGACTGCAGCGAGGCTTTCAACATTGGAATTAGAGTTTTAAACAACAATTTGCCAGCTACGAACGCCATTGATGATAAACGCGAAACGTTCGTTATACATACATAGAATACAATACGTATTTACATTTCTGACAAATGATTAAAAAAAAAAAAGATTTAAAAATAGGAATAGGTAAAAATAAGATTTAAAGATACGTCGACTCTAAGTAAAAAAAGTCATATTTACAAATGCAAAATAACAATTACGAATTTATTTACGAAAGATTATAATTACGAAGAGTTTATTTACGAGAGACAAAAGAATATATTTGAGAATTTAAAAGGTTCGACTTATGGCGTCGTGCAGCGGGAATAAATTGAATATACGCGCGTAAACGTAAAAGCCTGCTACACGTCGATCTCAATTTGTACGTAGTCGCAGAACTTTTTAAATTATTCCCGCAGAAGAAAGTGACCGAGAGTCAAGTGTGTAAGCACACACGTGGACCCTAATCTCGCGTTACAAACGATGCCGACGCCCACCTGTATCCGGCAAGGCGACTCTTTCTCTCTTCTTTTTATCCCTTTTTCTCCCTTTTTCAAAGTTTCCCTTTTTTATTGACTAATTTCAAAGGGCAAAAGTCGACCTTAATATATCACCTGTTCAACTTTTGGCATCTTTAATAGTCCGATTTTATTATTACGCCGTACATACTCCGAGGACAAATGTTATTTTACGAATTATTACCCGTGGTGGGAAAATGTAATTTACAGTACTGTTAAAAATGTATACAAACCGGTAGAAACTGTAAAATACATTAAAAATATTTGAGAGTGTGATATATTTATATCGTATTATTATCAACGATACACTCTCGTGAAATTCTATACTTGTCTACGTACGTATTACGCGTACATATAATACTGTTGCCAAAATTAAATATCCAAAAAAGAAAATTAATTATTAAAAATAGATGACTAACTATCCCGTGCAATATTCCTTACAATGCTTTTAAGAAAATCACTCAATATTTAATCGTTCGATAGTGACAAGAGGAACGTGTGCACCTACATAACCTAACCTAACGCACACAACTCAAATACGTCATTATATACGTTTCCGAGAAACGAACCATTTTTACGTGTACGGCAAGATTAATATTGTCAGAGGATCGCTGATGGACAGAGTCAGCAGCGATATTAAGAGGCGGATTGTAATACATCGTCTCGTAAAAATATGGCGGTCGATCTAATTGGAAAAGTAGATAGACGAGGACGAACGGCCACGGCGCTGGCATTGACCATCGCGTAAGAGGCCCGATCAACCGAGCTCACCGATCGATAATCTTTTATGTCCAATACGGCGTACGGGAGTATGATAAGCCGATTTTATCGTCTTCGTACAATTTACACGTGACGACGATTCGACTGCTGGAAGAAACAGTCGTGAATTAACTAGAAACCGTCGATTCATCAGGAGTCGATGCGTAACGTTATTTTTTTGTCATTTTGTTCAATTCGTTTTATACTTCGCCATCTCGCCGTTCAATTTCTCCTTCGCGTAATATCGTCCCGATCGTTGCCGATGTATAAAGTACAATGTACAACACGGACGCTCGTTTCTTTCACTCTTTTTTATTTCGCCATCCCGAAGTGGACGTGTTTGTTGGCGCGGCGTCGGAAAAGACAGTTTTGGCCGGATGGTACACAAACGAGTATGCCGAAAAGCTGAGAAAAAAAAAAAATTCGTAAACAATATCGTTACTGTTGGAAGAAAACGCGCAAGACAGACAATTTGTCGTTGGTTGAGAACCGATGCGTCTTCCTCGGTAGCTGGAAAGTGTAATTAATGATGCTGGAGGCAGTGGTTCATTCATGCCTCCCGAGGAATCCGTGGTGCTTCCACCGCGTGTTGGTGGCAAAAAGGCGAGACGAAGGAGGAGCAGGTAGTACGGCTGCGGCGGCGTCGGTAACGTCAAAAAAGGAGAGAAGGAAAAAATGAACGGGCGGCGGGCGAGAAGGAGGAATAAAAATTGGAACACATTGTGATATCGACTTCCCTCCCGCTGCCGAGACCGGCGTAGCCTGCGGCGCGAATTTCGTATTCTTTCATTTTTAACGATCCAATTCCAGAAGCTAATTAACTCGTACGCCCGTCGTTATGTTCCAATCAGTGACCTAGAAATTCTTGCCGCTATTCATTAACCGTCTTTGCTTAGCGCTAAAGGTAACCCCTGCGCGAAATCCCCGTTTCGCGTCCGATTCACAGCCGACGATGGACGAAGGCGAGGGAAATATCGTACGCCGTTGTTGGCGGGGCGTTTGTCTTTGGTGGAAGCGTTATTCTCGTTAAAATCGACGGCGTTAAAATCGTTAGAGCGGCGTGGAGAAGGAGAAGCCGACAAACGGACGGGAGGGTGAAAAGGAAGAAGACGAGCGTTCGAACGGCGATCCTATTCGCGTCGGCTTGATCAAGCGTCGATGACTGGACAAGTTTCGGCAGCCGTGGCGGGGCTTGACGCGTAACTTCGTGTTCCGCTAGGCCCGAGAAATGGCGGCCCGGGCGACGTCCTCGACGGGCCGCGGCAGCAAATTAGGTGAAAACAAAACTCCTCCCAGCTCTCCGCACTAGCCGGCAGCGCGGCATCGCGAGAAGAAGAGGATGATGGTAATGATGATGACGAGTCGGACAAGAAGTGCCGCCGACAATTCTCCCTCCTTTCCTTGTCCCGGTAATGGACCTCGCGTCGTAATTAGACACCGTGTACGCGCCTCGGATGCGGGTTGTCGCGGAAAAGAGGAAAATCGTTCACTCGACACTTCGCTACACGCTTTTACCATTACCTTTAATCTGTTTTTCATATGTTCCCTAACCTCGAATTCTATACTAAATTCGTCGAGCGATGAACATACGTATTTTTTACATAATGGCAAGTTTTTGTAAAAAAAATGTACAAATACTCGAGTAAATGACATATTTGACAAATTTGATACGTTCGACAAACGGACCAGCGGAATATTCGTCAACCAATCGCGGCAACGCGAATATGTTACGTTCGTTAGCCTCGTCTTGTATAAATGGTGTTTTTTTTTTTTTGGACGTCCCTCTTCATTTACCCGGATTCTTTTTCTTCGCGATTATGCAGCTTTTTTCCCCCACGAGTTTTGTCCTCTCTCGCACCACCGCCACCTCGAGCGGCGCAGCGCGAGATTCCGCCTCGGTGCGTTATATGAGCCAAGTCCGGTAGCTGATTCCGATCCGACACGGACTGATCATAAGAGCCAGATAACTCACCTTGGCGCGCGATCGGCAAACAAATGGATCCGGGATCTCGGCCAGCGATGGTTTTAATTAAACCGATCGCAGCCGCCACGTCAATGATCGAGGCCATTACGGTACGGAAAGTGAGATCGGGCCGGGCTGAGATTTCGTCTTATTAAATCTTCCTCGATGATCTATATTTTTCAAGCACGACTTTCCTCGCCTCAGTGGAACACAGAAATGTTGTCAAACCGATTTCCCGGTTCCAGCACTTGCATTTCGGGAGAGGAGAAGCGACTCGGCTAATGACGGGAAAAGCGACTTTGTCTCGGCTGCATTACCGATTATTCTCACGCTCTTGATTCGATCGTTACGTCAGCCGTAAGAAAAGTTCCGAAAAAGTGGCTGAGAATTGAATAAGAACGGAACTGTGGCAGCGGCCGAAAAAAGGAATTTTAGGATCGGTGAACCCGAACGTTGGCGGCGGTTCGCGCAGGGCGTGAGAAAAAATGGTGATCCACGTGCTCGGCCAGGACGAGGTATACAGTGATCCTCGGCAGCTTCTTCGCCGACTTGATTAGTCATTACCACGAATTGGCGCATCATCTTGTCCCCCCTCCGGCCTTTTTTCCGCGCGTGATCCATCTCCGACGCGGCTCCCTGTGTTACCGCCGATGGAACACGGACTATTGTTGCCCGTGAAAAACTATAGAAGCGGCGAGATTGGAGAAATGAAGAGGCGAGAGAGAACGAGCGATTGGCGTATGGGACGGGATGGAGAGAGAGGGAGAGGGAAAGAGGGATGGGAAAAAGCGAGAGAAGTCATATGAGGCCGAACCTGCAGTGAAGAACACTCGTTTGAGGTAGCCGCCGGCTCATTTCATTCAGTTTCGAAATAAAATTGAGTCTTGCTTTTCTTCGCCCCCTTTCCCTATCTCACTCTCTCTCTCTCTCTATCTCTCACTCAAACTCTCTTCACCTCAGGACAACGGAATGGATTTTCGGATGAACTATCGAAACTCGAGTGCTAATTATGTTGTTACAAAGAGTACGATTGAGGGACAATATTGCGATATTATATACAAATATTGCAACTGTGCAGCGCGCTGGAAAGAATTCATTCACGTTAAAAGTGATGTTACTTCAGAGACAAATCCTGTCGCTATTTCTGTAACTACAGAAATTCAAATTGACAAATTTCCGACTTTTAACGGTCTACTAAAATTCATTTTAATAGAACTAAATGAAATATAATTTACTCTAACAAATCGGATTATAACCTAAAAATAATAACAAAAATCTTTTTGATTATATTCATATTCTTTGAAATGGAATTTCAAAATGTTTGTAGTCATTGGAACAGGAATAGCGACTAGTTTTCAATATTACACATAACAACGTATATGCATTTTGTAATAAAATCTATATATTGACTTCTATCCGGTTTTCGTTATAAGGAGGTTCCTGCAATGCAGTAGATATATCTCTATAATTTCAAACATGCATATTGCACAAAAATTCGAAAATGCTGACCTCGTCGTATATTGAGAAAGGTAAAAATCGATGTAATAACCGCTACACTTGTTTTAAGATAACGGCACATTTTAGAGGAAATATTTCAAAGTCACAGAAGTACTGATATTACGAACCTTTACACTTTCTTTAAATGACCAATTTTTGTGAAAATAAATCCAATAGATATTTAAATAATATCTTTGTATAACACTTCGAAATTCAAGAAGAAATATGGCATTCTGAAAACTGGAATCATAATTGATGGAAGAATTACATCGCGTTTAGGAAAATCTCATTATTCTGTAAAAGGGAGTATTATTTGAAACGATATAAATTAGCCAATTAGTCAACATTCTCGTATATTCTATTAAAAACACGAACATAAAATATTACTTTTATGTCCTTTACATCTCATACAATTTCTGATGAAGAATGTTTTTATGCATATAACAAGCCGGAAAATCTTCAAAGTGGAAGTGTCTCGGTCATTCAAGTGGTCTTCTATTATATTTAAAATAAATATTCATATACATATACATACGGGAAAGTGACTGGTCATACTTAATAACCGAATAATCAGTAGTGATAGTTACCAAGTTAAGGTAGTTAGTTATCTTCAATGAATCATAGTTGACTATTTTTTCATTAAATTACAATATTAATAAATTTACATGACAAAAGATGTAACGTATTCCAAGACGTTCCTCAAAAAATATTCTACATACACAATCAATCTTCTTTTCGGTTCGTTTAGATCTTGCAAAAAAAAGTAATCATTTATTTGCTAGTTATTCATTATTTTCTGTCAGTTTGGCACATATCTAAAAACTATCAAATATGTCAATTTCTCATTTTGTGTAATTGGCAGTGAATAACATTCACTGTGTTGTAAATACATGTATGTGAACACAATTTAAGAGTATAGAATTTGTGTGTAAGCGAATGTAAACTTGTTATTTATAAATATTTTACTGACGCGAGGAAAAATAGGCTTATACCATATTTATAAAATCAACGGTCTATAATACGTGGTATATGTAGATAAAAACTAGTGTTCAGCATTGTAAACAATATTATACAATATTATCCATAAATAATATTATATAAATGTTATCTAATGCTATAAAACTAATTATGTAAGAATAAGGTATAGATGTGTTACTTTAACCTAACCACTTAAAACATCAAAATCTTTACATCGAAATACGACTTTCCGTTACAATAAATATATTGCTATGAAATTATATTCCGAAGATAATAAACGTTATTATAAAATTCTACAAAACAATAAATTGTGAAAAACCAAAAAAAATTCACCTGAGTTTTCTAAGTACAATTAAATATATTAGAGATTAACACAAAAAGTTTTATTATCAAAAAGTAATACAGTGAATCGCAATATTAATTTTTTTATATATTAATAAAACTTAACTTATCAACTAAGGCAATTGAAATAATGAAATATTTACATGTATTTGAAATATGATTCCTTTTATCTATACAATTATTTGCATCTAACTCCTCTTTTGTTGCTTTTCATTAATCCGATTTTCATTTATGACTGCAGGTCATACAATCAACAATCAACAGCAGGTATTTTGAGTAATCCCATTGGAGGTGTAAACCCCTCAGTGCGTTATCTTTTTGACTAATGGTGTTGTCACTCGAAACAAGCACAGAAGTGAAAATAAGCCTTGTTTACACAACACCGATCGTGAAAAAGGATAGACGATTGCGAGACGTGTTATTTTAAATAAAACAGTTCGCGCGAAATATGAAGCGAATATTAATATTATTAAATCAAATCAAATTATGGCAAATCAAGCAGCACAAGTTGTATTAAATAAAACGAAATTACAGCCGCGAAATTAAATTTAATCCATTCGAGACGAAATGACATGAATCACGCCAAGGATAATTAAATCATCTAACATAATACGTAAAACTGATTCACATTGCTGCGGACAATAATTAAAAAAATCAATTAAGCTTTTACCCGAATTTGTACAGGC
>JABFPT010000997.1:4248-15089 GCA_022817245.1 Nixonia krombeini | reverse complement strand
AAATGTAAAATGAATTGTAATAGAAATTCCCTTTGTAAAAGTGAGATAAGGCACAAAATTTCGTTTGGTATCATAAATACATTTATTTTGTCGCATACCCTTCTGTATTCGTTCTTACATTCATGTAAATTGTTGGGGTTGCAGAGAAATATAAATCAAGAGAATGTAAAAAAGACAACTACCTCTACTATAACGTCAGGACAAACCCGAAAAGCTTTTGGGGAAATTGGTAACACGGTCTCGTTAACAAGAGGTGTTGAACCAATACACAAATCTAGTTTACTGCCAGGGGCACAGAAAAAGCCTGCGACGAATAACCACATACTTGTAAAGAATACTGAGAAAGCACACGTGAAGCAGGACAAGGTAGACAAATTGCCTGTACAAGTAGTTAAGCCAGTGGTAAAGACAAATACCGCATCCGTGACAGTTTTGCAAGATAAGGAAGTCAAAGAAGTCAAAGAAGTCAAAGAAGTTCATAGTAAACCTGAATTGAGAAAAGAAGCAGCATTTTCAACTGAGAACGTAACAGTAGAAGATATTGATGAAGATGACAAGAACAATCCTATGCTAGTGTCTATATATAGTAACGAGATCCATCAATACCTGAGATCGCTGGAGCAAAAGTATCCTATTCATAAAGGATTTCTAAAGGGTCAGGAGGTTACCCCAAAAATGAGGTGCATTCTTATTGATTGGCTGATAGAAGTTCACCAACAGTTTCATTTGATACAAGAAACCTTGTACATGACTGTGTCCATTATCGACAGATTTTTACAAGTAGGTATTGCACCAATATCGTCGACTATGAGCGAAATGCTGTACACGTGATAACTCGAATGATTATTTATTGCAGGACTTTCGGTTAATCAGCACAAAAACTTTGCAACTGGTCGGCGTCACTGCCATGTTTATAGCCAGTAAATACGAAGAGATGTATGCACCGGACATAAGCGACTTTCTGTATATCACCGATAATACGTACTCTAAGAAAGAAATTTTACAAATGGAAATGCTTATGATCAGAACTTTGGATTGTTCCTTTGGTCGACCCTTGTCTCTGCATTTTTTAAGAAGATACAGTAAAGCGGGAAAGGTGAGCAATGCCTTCTTGCGCGTGTCGTTGACAACCAAGTTCTATATGATTCTAAAACTGACAAGAATTATGGTTACAGGCTCTTCCGATACATCACACCATGGCCAAATACTTCTTGGAACAAAGTCTAGTTCAGTACGAAATGAGCCATTATCCACCCAGTCTTATTGCAGCAGCGGCCATATATCTTGCATTCTAGTAAGTTCTTCACTTATTATTTAAACAGCTGTTGTTTAAACTGTTAAAAAATAAAAAAAATAACGGTCATTTGTTAATTTACAACTCCGCGATATGAAATAAAATTATCTTTAAAAATGTGGCCCACAAAAAAGCGTGTATTTAAAAGTCATTTATGTTTTTAGCATTATTGGAAACGACTCTGAAGACGAAGGCAATTTGATTTGGACGCCCACGTTAGTTCATTATAGTACATATAAGAAAGAAGAAATATTACCTGTTGTATACAAAATAGCTGCCGTAGTGATTAATTCCGAACAAAGTAAATACCAATCGGTGCGAAAGAAGTACACGCAGCTGAAGAACATGAAGGTCAGCTTACGTGCCGAACTCAGGTCTCCGTCCATGATCGCGTTAGCTAGGAATAAAGAAGAATAAATTCTGTAACATAATCTTTCAGCTGCGTAAATAGATTCAGTAAAATTGTACCGACCGAGACGAACTTTTTTTCGTACAGCGGACATAATCGAAAACACTTTAACGCTTGACTTTCGATCTACGTTTCAAAACAAAATTTTGGTGGTACCGAATCACTGCGAAATGCGCAAGTAACCAAGATTTTGATGAGCGGTCATGACTGTTTCACATTTTGTAAGCCACCCGTTTCTTTCTTTTTGAGCGCGTCTCACATATTTTTATGAACACTGCCGTTAGAGTAGTTTCTAGTATATTTTAGTGCATTGCCCAAATGTACAAAACGATTTTGTCGTATAATGATGACGATTTTCGCATAGAATTTATTTAAGAAAGAAAATTTCGTAATTGTAGATTTACGCGGCTAGCACGTGATTGATTTTCTTCGGTATGCACTTTTTTATGTCATATAGAACGTTATTTTAAATGCACCCTTTAATACAATCGAACTTTTTTACCCATTGAAAAGTCGCGGTGTTCAACAAAATAATCTGGTATTAAAGATTTAATATTGGATTGCTTGTGTGTGCACCGTACGTTCCATTTGGAACTTACAGTTTACACAGTTTTATATAAGTATTTGTTTATCATTAGATCTCGAGATGTAATTTGTGTCATCTGTGCGCTTGATTTTAAGATGAAGATTGTTGTAATTTGATATGATTTATAGAAAGAAAAATAAATTTTCGTAAAACGTAATTTTGGGAGATTTATTAGAAAGGTATAGTTTTTGAAAGCAAGACAATGGGTAGAAAGGCAATGGAAATTTAGATACAAACTTTATGTCATTATGTTTCAATTTCCATGTACGAAGTCTCACTACGAAAGAAATTCTCCCGAGGAATTTAACCAATCGTTTGTTTTCTTCTTATGACAAATTTTAATACGCCTCTTAGAAATTGTATATTAAAATATTTGTTCTTATTTTTTTTGTATTCGTCTCGCCCATTTCAAACTCAATTTAAAAATTACCAAGTAATTAATAGTTGCAGTAAACGATATTTTGTAGTCTTTAGTGTAATCGATAAAATTGTACACTCAAATATAATGGCAGGATGAGGATTCATGAGATCGTTTAGATTTCGCAATATGAAGTTGTGATGAGTATCAGTTTATCATGAAATAACAACATACATTTGTAACCATGAAATAATGTTCGCTAAAGGTTCTTTGCAAATTTATATTGCTTATACCATCCGATATAAAAACTCTACTTTTATATATGTCGGACACAACATTTAGGAATTTCAAAGAACCTCACAAATATTTGGGAAATAACAGATGGACTTAATTCATAAGAATGTAATGCTAAGAGCTGTGTAAATAAATTGCAAGTCGAAAATATCTCTGAATGTTATGTATTATTTTAAAGCACAGGAGAGAACAGGTTCAACTTTCGGTTACTCGATTTATTCTCTGGTGGACTCAATATGCAAACGTCTGAAAAAACAAATAATTAACGAATTAATTGATTTTGTAAATTAACAGGTTTCAATATTTTGGCAACTTTCATTTAAAACATTTTATTGATTGTATGACAAATATCTATATTTGTTATGTAACTTACCAACTAATCCTGGTGGTATATCTCCGCACAAGAATTGTTTACTCTTGAACGATTGTTCCTCTTCCTTCTGTAATCAAAGAAACATCTTTCAGATGTTTGCGGAATAAATTAAAAAAAATAATTACAACAGGTATACCTACAGAGTTTTCACTTTTTTTTACCCAAATTTCTGATTTGCCATCTTCAATGTCACGCAAAAGTGCGTTAAACGTTTCGGATACACTTTCGGCAAATGCATCTATGTTGAAAAGCAACAACATTTGTGCAACGTTGTAAATTTCATCTGAAAAGAATGGTATTGTAATTTCCTCACGTTATTTTTTAATATACGAGAATTTAAAAACTTTACACAGTAGGTTTCACCCCAGATTATCCTATCACATTGAATCAGATTAAAACAGACCGAGTATAGACACCTGTTTGGTTATAAGTGTTGGTAATTAGTTGATGCAACGCTCCAATTAACGCCAAGTCTTCGAAAATACTTCCCTCTTTAAGACTTAAAAGCTTTCTCTCTTGCTTCCTACGGTTTTTACTTGACCTGTACGATCTCCTGCAAGTGAAGTATGAAACTTAAATAATGTTGGCGAAATTTTCGATGTAGTTGAAATTTGTACACTTCCGTGAAATAACGTTACAAAAATAAAATTTGTTTGAATGGAACGTTCCCGGTTATATTATTTATATACTGGCATACTGCGGTAACTGATTAGTTAATTATTTTAGTTGTACTTTACCCGGTTGTTCTAGACATTTGAGAATTGCGCGTTATAGCGGAGCCCATGACACTTGTCGTGTCACTGAGCAAATCATTCATTCCTTTTTCAGTAGTTATATCATAATCGCCGATAAACTGACTTTTTCTCTCCATTTCTTTAATGTAACTGTCCGATCTTACAAATGCAAGTCTGGATTTGTATCGTTCAAAATCATCTCGATTTCTTTTAACTTGCTGGAGTAAATATTCCGCATGATTAATAACACCAGGTTTCACTTCTGTCTCTGAATTATTGAAATGTTTAAAAAAGCGAAGATTGAAGATACACGGGGACTCGGTGTAATATCTCAATAAAAAAATCTTTGCACGAATGATCGCAGAGTGAAAAATAACAACTCACCAATCAAGTCTTCGCGTTGTATATAATGCGCTTCTCGCCAAGCGTCGTGCCATATTTTACCTTCGCATAAGGTTGCTACTGAATCTTCAGAGTTATCTAAATATTTCGACAAAATTAACGCAGCTTCTTTGTATCTTTTATCATTTTTCAGTCTCGACGCCAAATCTTCGTAGACGTCGCGCAATTTTGTTGTACTGTTAAAAATGTTGTAATTAAAAAAAATATTAACTACATTTCCATTGAGCATAATATTCTTTTACCTTAAATTTGATAACTTTGTCATAACGATAGCTTCTTGCCAACTTCCAGCAAGCGTATACGCATGCGAAGCTTCCGTGAAATGCTCACTTTTAGCCAGCATGATACCCGCTTCTTGGTATTTAGCTTTACTCAGTAAAAACAACCCATAAACCTTGGCAATTTCTTTGTACTCTTCACTTCCCATAGGAAACAGCTTCAAAGCTTTTGTGTACAAGTTATGTTTTTTTACAAAATACAAACATTCGTTGAATTTGTCTGCCAGTTTGGCTATGTGCTCTAGAGCAGAATTGTAACGTTTCAAATATGCGTCAATAGAATATTTCATGTAGTTTTCTTCTAATTTTTTGAAACCGTTCAAAAAAGGCACGTACTCTTTTGGATCTTTCTGGGATTTTTGTGCAACAAACATTGTGAGATCAAAATCGTACATTCCTAGAGCTATGTCAAATAAATAGTTTACATCTACCATGTACAACAGATATTTCAGTGCCTCTTCAGCCGATGTGCAACGATTGCCTTCTTTTGATTTTATTTCCTTTATTTTTCTTAAAGCATCCTCCAGACCAGTACCTTCCCGGTTCTTTACCAAGCTGATCAAAATCGGTTGAATCCAACGCTCCGCGTCGTCCCTACTTTCCATAATTTCGCGCAAAAATGTGCATACTATCTCTACCTTTTGCACAACGTTTTTGAACTCTTCGCGATTTGGGTAACAACTGGCGTACGTTGTTTGCGTCACGTCCTCGTTTTTCAACTCGGATAAAAATAAACTTAACCATTGTGGATTATTGACATCGTCGACAAATTTTGTTGCATTTTTCAGAAAAGCAGCGGGGTCGTGATCAAAAATCAAATTTAAATTAATTCGCTGTTTACGCATCGTATCGAACGCTTTACGGTAATTCACGCTGTCAATGTAACTGGCTATTGTAAACAGAGAAAGTGCTCTAGGTTGAATGCATTCCAAGTTCCCCCGGGGCATTTGCAGGATGGTTTTAGCATCGTCTGCCACAGCGACAACAAGGTTCGAACCTCTCTCTATCCTCCTTATGTTCAATTCTACGAATATATTAATTCTTTAATTTACATTTAAAAAGTTAAATTAATTTTATCAGTAGTATCATTCTTACACTAACCATTTATTGAAACTAGACCATGTCCAGCTCCCCATGGTTTGATTGTCAAATCACGAGTCATTAATTGATCCAATCCATTTTCGTTCAGAGGAAAGCATATCAAAGTGTGTTGCAATGTCGTGATAAGCAAAAATCGTGAGTGTACGAAGAAAGAAGTTACGTTATTGGCAACTTCTGTATTGTCGATATATAATCGGTGTCTGCTAGTCCGAGATATGAAAACGTGCTTCTCTCTGATATTTATGATCTCAACTTGACAGCACGATTCCGGTAGTGCCGAATCTGTAGGTTCTACACCATTCATTTCGGTATATTTTAAAATCAGATTGTCCGTTACAATGTATACCATTCGTAGATCTGGAGAATGAGCAATGTGTTCTATGGAGCCATCCACAAAGTATGTTTCGCTGTATCATGAAATGGAAAAAGAATTACATTTACAAATTGTATCGCGTTCATATCTCCAAGAGACGTACTTTTTCGTACCTTAATGTAAGTTCGTTGTCGTTTATATACATTACGCACAAACAATTGTTCATGCTGGATGAAAGCGAGCATAGGATAATGTTTTCTTTGAACCAAAGAAAATGATTCATAGCATATGGTACAAATTTTTGGTGTGTACTTGATATGTGCCATTTAATTTCGTATGTTTTCTCATTCATATAATCAGCATCCTGCAACAAGAATAAATATCAAAAAATAGAGAAAATATCGGAATAAATATCAAAAAATAAGAAATAGCAAAATGACGATTACTTACGTTAGTGTACTTATAAAACACTACTTTGTTATTGTGCAATACGCAGAAAAAAGAATTTGAATTTATCGAAACTTTCTCCGAATGTATTCCGGGTGCGAAAACTATTTCATTTATTTCTTCGCCAACATCCAACGTATGTTGTGCCATTGGTGGTGGTATAATGTTATCTCTAAATCCAGTGAGCAACACTCTGGTTCCATCAATTACTCCCACAACACATTTGTCTCTCTGATTTTTCCCACCACTGTGATTAACAGTCCAACGAAAAGTATACGTTAGAAATTCCTTTGCGGTTAGGACAATTAATTTCTTTCCAGATTTTGACGCTGTACTCCAAGCTATGTAAAGTACAGAATTTTCTTTTGGGAATCTGATAGTTTGTTTCGAGTACCAGTGATAATTCTTTTCCGTCCACAACTGTATGCAGCTGTCTCTTCCCTCTTCAACTTCGTACAAGGTACTTAAAATGTCCGAGTCCTCTGACCAAGACAAATTCTTAATCTGTGAAGTGTGGAAACTGTAATATGATATATTAAGCGTGATAGGTTTATGTACAATTACGCATAAAATACATTCTATAAATACCTTTATTCCACGTTCGTTGAGGGGAAGTGTGAATTCTCGGTGTTTCAAACCATTTTTTTCAAATAACGCAATAACATGCTTATTTGGCAATTTCTGCGAAGAACTGATAAGATTTCCTGACGGTTTCCACGCCAGATTTTCTTCCAAGCCACTTACCAGCTCGCTCGTATATTGCAAAACTCCTTCTCTACTGTAAACTTTAAATCTTCGAACTTTGTCATTTTTGTGCAGAAAGCTTACCGCAAATAAATTGCCGTCGCCTCTCCAACATATTCTTGGAAGACCGTCGTCAGTTTTTGACCCTTCAATCGCTGTTTTTACTGCTTTGGCAACAGCCTTACCTTCCGATCCATGAAACTGTGTTTCTTTCTTTCCCCATCCTACAGTTATAAACTCCTTTTCTCCAAAATCTTCGGAAAAGAGATTTATCTGCAAAATATGTATGTAAATGGTTCTATATAATTGACAATTTGTCAAACTGTCTGCTACAAGACCTTTTCAATACTACTGATAACATGCAAATTTCTTGTGGTACTGACTTTATCGTTATATCACTGTTTGTTTACCTCCGATATAATGTGAAAGTTCAATAACATAACCATAACGTTATTCTCTTTTGTAATCAATGTCAATATTTCATGATCCGGACTGATTTTCATACACTGCAATCCTTCATTTACAAAAGCAGCTACTTCATATCCGAAATTCCTTTCAATGTTGATGACTGCTATTGTCCCTGAATCGAATCCGCAACAAATTTGTTGCGAGATGCTGCAAAATTCAGCAGCGACGAGACTCGTTTCTTCAGTGCATATATCTAAACGTATATTCTCTATTTCAGCACTAACATTCGCGTGAATAATAAAGAGAACATCCTTATGAAAAAGATAGAAATCGTCATTGTCAGAATTTATGCAACATACGCTGTTTGAATATGACAAGCCGCTAAGTTTTTCCTTGTAATTCGCCAAGTCGCGAATGCTTTGAGAATGTACTGTCAGGTTCCTCATGGTTTTACGAAGAAACTACACTTATTTTCCACGAATTGTATTTCCAATATGAAAGTGAAAAAATGTATGAGGTACTTTGTTTGGTTATGTTTGATAATACCGCTTCCGGCGATTCGCAAAAATGTACAGGTAACGATTCGTTTGCAATTATAAGCACGTGATCGTGCGTACTGTCAAACTGATTGGTTCAAAAATTACAATGCCGGCGTTGTAGCGTTTGTAAAATTGTGCTTCTTGAAGAGTATTCATTCAATATCGATACACATCTCTTGCTCCAAAACGACTATGCATTTTCGATGAAGAGGAAAATTAATTCCAGAAGAATTAAATTTAGTTGCCAACTCTGTGTGACAATCAACGCCATCTATGTCTTAATAACTTTCAGCTGTTTTCGCTGACATTACATATAACAAATTAGTTTACTTGGCTTACCATTCTTTTTGTCGTTGACAAATGTAGGCGAGCCTGTATTGTTGCCTAGCGTATTATATTTTGAATTGAATGTTAACAGTCGACGAACGGTGAATGTAGGAGATTCGGTACAACCAATCTGAAAATTGTAAAATATAAGGGACATTTGTATACAATTAGTACCTGCCACAAACGATTTAAGTCTTTGGAGTGCGAAAATGGTCACCAGTGATAATAGCAGTAGCAAAAGTGGCAGCGACCACGAGACCGCGCGTAGAAAACGACGAAGGGAACGCGAGAACGAGAAAGACAACAGAAGACGAAATTCACATTACGATTCTCGTTCTGACAAACATCATCGCAGATGCAGTCGTGATCGAGAAGACCGTCGAAATCATCGTGATGGAGAGAGTCACGAGAAGAAACGAAGAAACGAATCTCCTAGGCGAGAAGACAGGTATAGGAATAATAGAGATGGCAATAGTCGACATTACGGCAAGAAGAGCAGAGATGGTACAGACAAAAAGGTCGACGACTCCAGAAGTCATCACAGTCGAAATACTAAATCAAAAAACAATGAAGAAAAAAAGAATAGTTTTCTGGAAAGTGTTAAAATGAAGCAAGAACTGGTACCTGAATGGGGTAAGGCAACTGTAAAGAGTGAACCACAAAATACTGCGGAAAAAGAGAAACCAAATTTTGGCTTGTCTGGGAAGTTGACGGAAGATGTAAATACAGTCAACGGTGTTGTGATAAAGTATTCAGAGCCAGCAGATGCCAGGAAACCTAAGCGTAGATGGAGATTGTATCCCTTCAAAGGAGAAAAAGTATTGCCTACTCTTTATATTCACAGACAGTCTGCCTTCTTGTTAGGTCGAGACAGAAAAGTAGCTGATATTCCTCTTGATCATCCTTCTTGTTCTAAACAACATGCGGCGCTGCAATATAGGCTAGTTCCTTTCAAAAAAGAAAATGGATATGAAGGCAAAAGAGTGCGTCCTTATCTCATTGACTTGGACTCGGCAAATGGAACTTATGTCAATAACGTTAAATTAGAACCCAGGAAGTTCCATGAACTGTTAGAACGTGATGTTATTAAATTTGGATTCAGTTCTAGAGAATACGTGCTTTTGCATGAGCACAGTAAAGATGATGAATTGGATGATGATGTGCAAACCAGTAATAATGCGCAGGTAATTCATTTTATAGTATCATTTTTTGTAAATTTTTACTTCCTTTTCGAACGTACGGTAACTGTTTCTTCCTGGTAATATACAGTTAATATATATTATTTTTTAGGAATAGTATTTCAAATTAACAAGCTGAATATTGGACAACCTACAAACTTCAATAGAAGAGCTGTCGAGTACCATGTCTCTGTATAAATCTGAATTCGTAATACGATATCTTAGGTCTTTTGAAATAGAGGTTGATAAAGGTGTACTATAAATCACTTGAAACATCTGAGTAAATACGGGTCCAGCTGTTTATGAGATTTAATTTAGTAATTCCTTTTTCACGACGTTTGGTTTCATTCACTTTTGGTGATTATGAAATATTTCAAAAATTTTAAAATACATTGTTCAATAATGTAATGTAATATGTTTAAATTCCTGAAATAAGAAAATGTTTGTGATAAGAAGTGTGCGTTGTAACACACAGCCTTTGTTATGACAGCAATGCTATACATTTCTTGCAACTGTAAAAGTATTGTACAACATTGTATCTTTTGCTTGCAACAATCGTATGTACTTTCACGAAACTTGTAAATATACTCTAGATCTATACAAAGTAGTAAGCTCTACACCATTTTCTAAATTACACCTATAAAAATTGATTGCTCTTTCTTGGTAAATTTGTTAGTCACTTATATTGTTACAATCGAACGATTTATATTTGTGTTTAATAATTTGCTTTCTGTACATGATATGAAAAATAGTATTAAATTGTTCTTATACTGCAAAGAAGTACATTTTTGAACATTTATTCTGTTTATACAAAATAAGAAATGACATTAGAATAGTATTTCATATTTGTCATTGGCATCATTTGAAGGATGATAACCGACTAATTTTTTAAACGTCTACGTTTAATAATTTTTTAGAATATCTTGTACTGGAAAAAAGTAGGATAGCAGAAATGAGACACTACTTTTATATACGGCGGATTAATGTATAATAATGTATAACAATTAATTGCAATCCAAAATTTTCCCACTATTTTCTGTAGAAAGTTTTCATCAA
>JABFPT010000996.1:0-17993 GCA_022817245.1 Nixonia krombeini | reverse complement strand
AATGAATTAATTTCACAGATCGTTCGGTTTTACCACGTGGTATATTGATATTGCGCAATAAGGATCGTGTAGATTGTGACGCGCATTTGAATTGCAGCCGCCGAGACCAGCAGCAGCATGGACCGGCGTCCGTTCCGCCAAGGAGGACGCGGGTATTTGCACGCAGCGCAATATTTACACGCATGATGACAACATCGTAGGAGTCGAGGATTGTCTATATCTGAACGTTTATACTCCAAAGGTTCCAAGCACTGACTCTCATGACAACTGCCGTACGAATTATCCCGTGCTCATTTGGTTCCATGGCGGTGGATGGGTCACAGGAGCCGGGCATTCGCAGTTTTATGGACCGAAATTCTTTTTAGACCATGACGTCGTCCTCGTTACAGTTAATTACAGGCATGTATTGAATCATTATTGTATGTTTCATAAAGCCAAAATAAAGTATCGACTCAATATAGATGAATATGTATGTGCATATGCAAGTAGATATATGCACACGTGTATAACTGGACAGTTGTTATTATATTCTACAAATGTACATTCCATAATAAGTATTTTTTAAATATGTACTATTGAAATCATTTTTTGATATTCTCTTTAAAAACCATTGAAGATAATATTGTAATACATTCAAATATTAAATTTTATTACAAAAAGCATGTTGATTGGATTATTTTTTGTTTAAACAAATGTATTTTACGTAACAAAGTTCGTTACATTTTTAGAACATGTTATCAAAATAAATCCCACGCAAAAAAACTGTTTGGCATGAAGAATAATAGTGACACTAATTACACAAAATACATTCACGTTGATCTACGTTTCACGATAATTTAAAGCGTTTTTATATTTTGTTGACATTACGTGATTAAATTACATTTACAGATCGTACGTGAAGATACAATGATTTAAAGTGTGTCATATAATGTGTATACAATGTGTGGATATATCACATGTACGTTATACACTTTTGGAATAACTAACATTATTTGAAACAATAATTATAATACAAAAAGTATTTTCCAGGTTGGGTCCGTTAGGTTTCCTTAGTACTGAAGACGAAGTATTGCCTGGCAATATGGCAATGAAAGATCAAGCTCAGTCCATTCGGTGGGTACATGAAAACATAGTTGCTTTCTCCGGCGATCCAAACAGAGTAACACTTTTTGGCGAGAGTGCCGGCGGTGTTAGCGTGCATTACCACATGATAAGTTCTTTGTCAAGAGGTACATTTCACAAAATAAAACGATAGAAAGTTATTATAAATATGTAATCATATGTAATAAAAATAAAAATGAGTACAAGTTTAGAGTATGTACAAGTTAAATTTGATTTCCGTTGTAAACAGCAAAGAACGTCAACTTAATTTTTACATTTTTCCCTCTAAAGTTCGATAAATAGTGAGAAAGTAAAAATTCCATATTATATGTTTAGGTTTGTTTCATCGCGCTATTTCACAAAGTGGAACAGCACTCTGTCCCTGGGGCTTGACAAAAGCCGGGCAAGCCAGAGTGAAAGCTCATCGTCTTGGGAAGTTACTGCAGTGTTCTACAAATGATTCGAAAGAACTTCTAAAATGTCTCAGAAAAAAAGAAGCGAAAGACATAATTGGTACAGACCGTGCTTATCAGGTAAAAAATAAAAAGATTAATTGTATAATGCTTAGCTCATAAATGTGAGCAAACTATTATGCAATACGAACTCGTTCAATAAACGATGTTATGTGTGTAATTATGTGCTTCTCAGCGCCGTCTCAATATTTGTTATCCGATAACTCGACATAAAGTAATTTCATTTTATATTATGCTTGTTTTGTTTATAACTTTTTATCTTCGTATGATATCACTTTCATTATGCGCATACATCAGAATATCTCGAATGTTTAAAATATTACCTAGAATATTGTATCCGGACTACTCAGTTCAAATTCGTTCCGTTGACTTTAAAACGTTTAAAATACAGTTGTGCTTATTTTATCTAATCGCGAGCGGAAATCGTAAAATTTTTTATTGTATTTCAAATGAGTCTAGAGCAGAGATTCATTCAATAACCTACCGTTCCAATCTTTAAGAAAGATTGTAAAACACGATACGACAAAAGGAAATTGATGCCTACTTAACTATTGGTATATGTGAAGGAAAAGTATCTAACGTAACGTTGATTTAAAGGCTAAACATGGAAGTAATTCTGGAAAAACCACTAATAGAAATATTAAATTCGAGTCACATTTTCCTCGATTCTTGGAGAGGAAATTTACATTAATCGTAACATAGATTATACAGCACATGATTCATAATACACGTGGTCAAACAATTTGAAATTTATACGTAGATCATTAATTTTTTCATTGAGCAAACAAGAACTCTGTCCATTAATCTATTGTTCTTGAATATTTTATTAATAATATTCAATCGTGCTACTAAATGCTTCTGAGGTAGTGTAATTACGAAATGAATGTCTTGTACTGTGTACTGTGAATTAATCCAATTCTATTGACGCCTCAGCATAAACTCCGTGTCTGTTAAAATCAATACATGTTAAATGATTCAAGAAGGTTTGATTTGAAATATTCTATTCATAAATATTTATGTTCTCGGTATAAATTATGCAATTAATTCCTGCTATATAGATCTATTCATACAAAATTAAGATTGATGTATACATATAAATAATGCATCAAAAAATATTCTTTCAATCAGTCCGACTACATAAAAATATTATTCATCTTTGTGTCTGCATTGTCACATTACGCATTGCGTCCGTAATGAAGTAATAGAGATCTGGGATAACATAGATTTTGCTCCAAGAATATCATTTTCAGTGTGTTCAAATGGCATGCTGTGAAAGTAAATGCGTTTCGGTCAGTGGGCTGCAGTTGCTTCATTACGTAATAATTTTTTTTTAATTATAAGCAAGATGTCAAGTAAGTAAGATGTGACATGATTATCTCGACAATGTCAATCTCGATGTGTGTTAAGTCACTGGACATTAATCTATTGCTACTTAAGTCAGTTAAGTACCACATATTTTTCACATTACAGACACATACTAAGTCACTGGATTTTTTTAATCTAAGTTCCTTTTATTTTATAACAACTTTCACTTTCTCTCTTAAGGTGTATGACTATTGTCCAATGATCCCGTTCAGACCAGTGATAGAACCTGACCATCCAGGAGCATTTTTGAAAGAACATCCAAATGAATCGGTGAAACATGGACGTGTCATGGACATTCCATGGATGACTGGAGTTACGTCGCATGAGGGCGCAATTAAAGTATCTGGTTAGTTAATATTTTCTTTGTTTGATCAAAAAGTTCATCACAATAATTTCAGAAAATTATAATTGTTTAATACAAATGTAATGTTTTAAAAGTGAAGGACAATTATTTATTTATTTCATGTAAAAATAATAAAACTGTTTTGTTAATTATAGCTATTTATGGACTGAGCGGTTTGGCAGAACAGCTGAACGACAACTTCAAAAACATTGCTCCTTTAAGTTTACTTTACGAGGATTCCTGCCCTAAAAATTTACGAGATGAAGTAACGGAAAAAATTCGGAAATTTTATTTGCAAAATCGACCTGTTGATAATACTACTAGATTTGACGTTATTGATGTAAATATTAAAATTACTGTGAATATTTAAGTGTATATAGTATATTAAAGACAAATTTAAAAAATAATTTTTAGTAATTACATTTTGTAACTTGCAGTTGATAGACATTAAGACAATAAAGATACTTTTTGTATGTTTCTGACATCTTTAATAATTATGAAATATTAGAAATATTATTTATGATTAATTTATGATATAATATAGTTGATAACCATATTACTATATTTTACATATGTGGATATTTTGTAATAATTGAATTCTATTTTTATAGATGTACTCAGACGCATGGTTCATATTCCCTGGAGAACATGCCGCAAGAATTCATTTAAACACTATGTCAGCACCTGTTTATTTTTATTACTTATCATATAAAGGTTCTTCATCCTTCAGTAAGATCTTTGGAGATCCTAATCAAGACTACGGTGTCGCTCATGCAGATGATTTGCAATATTTGTTTCCCGTTGGTGATCAATTATTTCCTGATACTCCACTGACCAAAATGGATCACAGAATGATTGACTTTCTTACTAGTGCGTGGGTTAACTTTGCGAAATTTGGGTAAGAAACATTTTAAAAATTTACTAACTTTTATCTCTTTTCATTTTATATTATATAGATCCTATATTACATTTTATGCCATTGTAGGTTTTAAGAAAATATATCCAAAAAATTCATATTATAGTAATAAGAGCACTTTTATGTATTCAGAAGTGTAAGAAATGTCAAGCTTAAAAATGTTCTAGATTATTACATATTAAACGATAATATGAAATAAAAATTACCATAATAGCGAAATGAAATTGTTGGCAACGACCGTAGAAGATCTATTACATGTTTTGTAGCTACTGTAGGAATGCTATGTTGTTTGATATTTCTCGATGGCCTAAGAAAATATAAAACTTAAATGTTAAAAATGCAGATACTAGCTTTTGCGAAATTCACTACTTCTAATAAATCATGAACTGAAATCGACTTGTTTAAGTCTAGAGAAAAGCTAGAAAATAGATTTTCTCCAACATGGAACGTATTGTTTACGCACTTTCGTTCGTTAACGATCGTATATACTTACAACAAGAATAGTTGTGTAACGGTTATTAAAAATTGTGTTTTAACATTTAAAAGCCAAATTGTATAATTTATGATTTTAAGTGCTCTCTTTTTGGAAATACAAATGACATTAGGCAATACAAGAAAAAATTATTTCCAAAAAAATGCAAGTGCGCATAGCTATCGACATATTGGAATAAACATCGATATATATTGGAAAACATATTTAGTACATAATCAACAGTACTTTCTGCGCTTATGTACAGCTTACATTGATTGCTTTAATCTATTCAATGGTCAGTATCAATTCCAATACATTCACATTTTGTTGTTCTATGCACTTGCAAAATATATTTAGGCACTGTTATAAATAAACATTACATGATTATGTAATGGTGATGATGATGATGACAATGATAATGATAATAATAACAATAATAATACGAGTAACAAGGTAATCGTAATTTTTTTCTCATATCGTTATGCGTGTAATGTAACTGATTCATGAATTCTACATTACCGGCAAATATTTTTTGAAAAGTATACCTTTTTACTCTTTTTTAAAATTTTATTTACGAAATAATCGAATGTCTTACATATCGTTTCCGAATAAAGAATTAAAATGATACGTCTTAGTGTATTAAATATTGTAAAGTTCTTTTAGTTTTTACGATTACGATGTGACATATTTGCACCGGTTTTACATGAAAAACGTTTTCTAATGAGTTTGATGTGTGCAATAGTATAACTAGATTATGAAATGTAGTTACCTTAACATAGCTGTTAATTAGCTAAAATTTTTCTTTATGCCCGACATATGTGTTTAGCGGGTTTAACAACGTAGCAAGAATAAAGCTGCGATTATCAAAAATGGTTTTGTTTAACGTTAATCGATAAGACAACTAATTCAGTTATCTTTGTTAGATAAATTAAAATTTAATGCAACTGACTTCTGGCGAGGTAATGTAATGTAGTAACGACGATATATTGGGAGTGCAAGACAGCGATCTTACATCATGTCCCAATAAAGTTACGAGATTTCACGCGAAGTTGACTAAACATGACCAAACAGAATTTTCATATGAACAGCGAACGTGTTAAACACGGTACGGTGAATATTACAAAGAGAAACCATATGTGACTGATAAGAATCATTCTTAAATTAAAGAAAAAGTATACACATATATGGGTTTCTTTTTATTTTTTTGTATAATCGTTAGATACTTTTAAGATGACGCCATCGGTTCCTTACCTTCAGTTATATAAAAGTCCATTGACTGTGTTTTATACTCTTTACTAACACCTATTTCAATTCATCGTCACTTTCAAACCGCTGTGAAACTAATTATTTCTTGAAATGTATAAACAGGTGGTAGTCGATTGTCGCAAAATCGAGATTATACGGCAGAAGGGCAAATATTATCTAGGGAAATTCATGAAAATTTTTGGACAGAAAAAATGGATGGACAGAAATCTATATGTTAAGGATTTAAAAAATTTAAATACAATCAAAGAAATAGCTCTTATTGGTTTATTAATGGTAGATTTTTTTTAATTTAAAAAGTGTTTAGAGATAAATGATGTCTCTTGTTTGAATATAGTCTGTAACTTATAATTTTTTAACTTTTATTTTTAATTGCTCGGCACTTAGTAACTCGTTTACTGGAACTGGAACAAATAATATTTCATCTAAATAAGTATAATTACGGATGAGTATATGAAATTGAAAATATTCGCTTTAATAGTACATGTGGTTTAATACTAAAAATTATATATCGAACATGATTAACATTGTGTAATGGATACTGATGGTTAATATACAAAATTTTAATTTAACCAATATGAAGAGTGAAATCTTCTACACGATACAGTGCAATATTATAATTTTTGACCATATTCATATTGCTTACTCGCCTGTTCTGGTACTACCTCAATCTCCCTTTTTCATCTACTTAGTGGTTGTTAATTATTTATCTCCTACGTTTCAAAATATGAAGAAGAATGGAGATATGGGTTTCTTTTTTATCGTCGTAGCCGACTGTAATGGAAAAATTGAAGATTGTGTAGGACAAAGCATTTTCTACAGTAGTTTAATTTGTATTCATTTTTTTCTACCTATTTTGAAGAAATGTTCAAATAGTAAATATAAGGTCTCTTGAAGTAGAGAAAAAACAGCTATGAAAGGATTTATTTTACAAATTTTATTCTTTTACAGGGATACCCTACTGTAATCGCAAAACATTAGTAAATTCTCACTTATGTTTTATAATCGATATAACCGTTTAAAAATTGTTTCAGAAATCCTACGCCAGAAATTACAAAGGACATTCAAGTAAAATGGAAACCTATACACACAGAAAATTTTGAGTATCTAAATATTGAACGTCCCGACAAAATCGTCATGTCAAGTAATTTACTTCCTGAAAGAATGCAGTTCTGGGCAAATTTACCGCATCAAAAATTACCGCACAGTTTGAAAATAAATAGCATCAAAGACGAGTTGTGATGCTGAAACACGTATGTATACACGAAATCCATCAACAACAATAATATATTAAATATATTAAAATATATAGAAATGAAATTACTGCAAGAAATAATTAAATATACATTTAATCAATTGTTGCCAAAGATTGTATGTATGAATTCTTTAATTTAAATAAACTGTACTTTTAATTTGAATTTCAAAGTTACACTTTTTTTAAACAGTAATCGTAGTATTTTAGAGATAAATAAAAAATTATATCTTTAAAAAGGTAGGGTGCATGGTTATGAGAAAATACACTTCTTTCGCTATCTCCTGTTCACATTTTTTATTGTTCTCGTTCTTTATTTAGCTTGTCATATTAGTGGGATAAGACTAGGACAGTTAAATAACATGCTAATCTATATTAAAGATAACCTGAAACGTCAAAACTGTAATGTCAGTTTTTGATGCATTAACCATAAATATAAATAATTATTTTTTGGACATGTAAGTATAACAAACAGTGATTCAAATTGTGAACATCGTATTTGTTGATTAAAGAATGAAGAAGAAAATTATATATATTATAATATGAATGAAGAAGAAAATAACGAAAGTGATGATGAAGCACGTCGCGAAATAAAATTAAAAATTATATCTCCGATATTTTGGGATGGGCCCGTATTTTGTAAAATACAAGATATTTGTCAAGATCATTACAATGATGTTTTACGACTCATAAAAGTTTAGTACTAACAAATTGTCTATATGTACTACAAAAATCACGTACTTATTTTATGTTGTTCTCAGAAAGTTAAAAACTCTTTAGTTAAAAATGATTACTTTAATAATTACACATTTTGAGTACTTTTATTTTTTTAATGTTGAATATCATACTTTCATGCAGCATCATTATTTCCGCGAAGATCAAGTTTGTAAGTTGTTTGAGTTAGCAAAAGATCCAGAATCAATTGAAGAATATTTAAACCTAATAAAAGTTTGGATGAATGACACAACTAGTTTCATAGCGACCAGTGCACTATCTGGACGAATAATTGGTATAGTTGTTGCTAGAATAATTAGTTTCATCGACAAAACGAACACGTTCACTCGCATTCAAGTACGCTCTATTAAGTTAATTATGATGACGATTAAACAATGTCTTAAGAAATAAATTATTTTGTATTATTATTTTCATAAACATTTTTTATTTAGTTGTCACGGAGTAGTGTTTTACGTTATAAATAAAAGTTTATACTTCATAAATTTATTTCTTTTTGAGCAAAATTAGCATTTTTTTATTAGTTTTTAATTTTTTTTTCAATTAAAGTTTATTTAAAACAATTACTTTTTAACGTAAAAATGTGTTTCACAATATGATTATAGCATGTCAAAGGAAGAGCCATAGGGAAAATAATGGATTTAACAAGTGACATACTAAGGCAGGCAAACGCTTTCACGAATTTTCAACAAGCTGAATATCTGCACATTTTTCTACTTTGTACACATCCATCTTATAAAGAAAAAAATTTGGAATCGGTTCTACTGAAAACTACTATAGAACTAGCTACAAGTCTTAAGCTTCTTGCACTTGGCAGCATTTTCACTTCTATTGAAAGTCAATCGATTGCTAAGAATCTTGGTTTTCGAACATTTGTCAAGATATTTTACAATCAATGGATAAATAACGATCTGTTACTTAAAAATCAAGCAGCTGAATTTATGGGACTGCTAATTTAAGATGTATAAAACATATACAGATAAATTACGGAAAAAGAAGAATATGTAATTATGTAATATGTTTATGTATGTATATGCTTATGTAATTTTTTTATCATAGTAATTCTAAAAATCACTTCAACTTTAATATAATTTCACAATCGTATTTAGTTAGTCTTATTTTGATGAGTTAAATTAATGAATACATTTTTTTAAATACTTCAGACTATTGTATTTTATGGGCCCCTGCAATATGATGTACATTAGTAAATCAGTGGTCGGTAAATTGACTATATACAGGCTTCATCATTCAACTTTTCAAACATTTTTCCAATTGTTTTTAAATAGAAAAATTACGTAAAATTATGAACTAATACGTATAAAGAGTATATTAAAAACAAAAGCGTAAAAACAATTGCTTATTCATGATTTTTACTATTATTAGTTTTAATTAGTTTTAAGTATTAAATAGTTTTCAATTATGATACAAGTTGCAGAGTGATTGCACTAATGTTTATATTTGGTAAAACTGTACATAAAGATATGTGTTAATGTAAGCAGTAATGAAATTAGAACTATTATATAAAATCAGATAAAAATAAATAACTATTTGATGGCAGTTTTCACTAACTTATTAATATATAGAAATGTCACGCAGTGTGTAGTTGACCACACAGTCACAGTTGCTGTTACTTTCGTAAAAGGTTCTCATGCGGCAAACACTGTTACATTTGTGCCGTGTAATCAATAGTGTCCTGCTTCTTTGTATAAAGTGAGAATTAAGATACATGTATTCCTGAAAAATAGTTTATTTTAAATCATGTTTATTTGTTCAGTTTGAATTGTGTTTAAATGACGCGAATAAGAAAATTACCTGGGTGTTTGGACTTTTGTTTCTTTTGTTATAATTATTGTTCACAAAACGTTTGCGAAAGGTTTCTTAGTAATACGTAAATTGATACGCGAGTATAAATTCGACATTTCTTGTGCTCACCTCGCGTCGTTTCAGGTAATCCTAAAATTATGGTTTAATTACTGTAACATTATTGCATGCATTCATTTAAATATTATTTTTATGAAATAAAAATAGCTCGCCAACATGGAATTTCATTGATTTCTTTCTAAGTTATCATAGTCATAAGTTTAAATTCTTTTCGAATCGTAGACACTGTATTTAGAATTATCAGATTGGAAAAGGTCACGTTTTGTGTACGATTGTAGATACATGCCTCCAAGTATCCACGACAAAACCGTAGCATTGCCTTTTCTCGAATATTGTGTCAAGTGGAGTAGAACAAGTATTCTTCTGGTTAGCTATGTTCAAAAATAAAATAATTAATTGCTTACAATTTACGTCTGTTTAATTATTTTGTAATATTAATAAATTATACACCTTTACAAAATGCTGCTTTATCACAAATTTTCATAGAATGTACGAGAATAATTAAACTATACAAAGAAATTTTTATTAATTTTTTTATAATGCTTATTAACACTGATTAAGAAATGGTTCAAACGAGATTCGTTAATAACAAAGTGATGTTGCGTAACAAAAGTTTGTAATTATTGTGAATTGCAAATTATAATATTTTTATTTGATGGGAATATTATTAAAATTATTATCAAAAATTACGTAAGATTTCATGTGACGAAATAAATTCTAAAATACGTTTGTCGACTGCAAATACGCACTTATCAAAGTAGCTTCATACATCCATGTGAATGTATAGTGCATGCTCCTCATCTGCGCATGGTAGTTATTCAATTGACAGTGTCTTGCCTGACATATACCAGTTAGAAACGAACCCAGAATGATCCAACATCTCAAAACAGTATAAACTATTTAGTTCTTTTGAAAAGACATTTTGTCGTTTTACATTCACGGTAACTAACAAACGTTACATTTTACAATTATTTCGACAGTTAAGCCATTCAGTGAGAAGTTTTCTATAAAGAGGAATTAAAACATATAAATCACAATATTAAGAAACATTTAACATAAGAAACTTTTCGGATTACGCCATACTTTGTCCGCAACAAGTGTTCACTTTATATTTGACATTTGTGAATCTTAATATTCTGCGTTGTTGTATGCAAGTAACATAGTGAAAATATGAATGGTGTTATAAAATACATATATATAAAATAGAATAGCGACGATTTAATATTACATAATTATTATAATTATATAATGTTATAACAGTAGCATTAATTAAATGGTGCTCGAAGAACGATAGTATAATAGTGGAAATGTCAACATGGCAGCCAATTTGTATCACAATGGGACTTTGAAAAGTACATCGGACAGGTAAAGTTTTACACTATTTCTTAAAAACATATATTTATTTAAAATTAATGATTACGGTTAGATTTTGAATTTCTAAAATATTCAATCAAGTTTATCAAAAAAAGAAATATATGTAACGAAAACAGTTGCCAGATCATTGTTCGTGTATTAATTCAAATTAAATTTTAAAAATATTCAGATAGTTAGGAAAGCCTATTTATAAATTTCTGATTTATATAAGAAAATAGAATCTGTAGTTTATAAGTGTTGTCTATGGTATAGGAATGATTTTTTATTTAGGTACAATATTGTAGCAATGCATGAAATAAAATGTATTATTTATGAGGCAATATTTTTCGATAATTACTATTCATTTTAAATGTATTTTATTTTTCCTACACTATCTACCTTCATATGTAATCTTCGCAATATTATTTTGTCCATACATTTATGTAAATTTTGTAATTAGTCGAAGGCAACTGAATTTTCGTGAGTTGAAGAGAAGAATGTATTTCTTTGAATGATCATTATTATTTACTATTATATATTTCAATAACTCACCTAAGGAAATATTGTGAAATGGAACAAGACACATATTTGTGGGCATGCAATATTCAGAATATACGGGTATGTCAACTTTAATAAGAAATATATATAAGTTAAATGTTACTATCACATGCTACTTCCGATAACTGTTAAATGCCGGTGTACATTATAAGTCTTTTATGTTTTCTACACGGTTGCAATAGTCATTACAGCTATCCGAGTTAATAAGCAATTGACCCTTGACCGCATGGCTAAAGGTTCCATTGATGAAGGCAACTATTAAGCAAACTTGGATGACGTTAAGGGACAAAGACTTAATTTTCAAAGTTACATGTATACTTCCAAATTACCTTCATCAAACTCGAACCTGTGGCTATGATGGTACGCACTGTCGTGAAAATTCAATTTATCCGTATTTAATGAAAGAAAACTACTCATTTTGTATTATTTAGTAAAAGTGATATTAGCAAAAGTAATTTAGATAATAGAGAGTATCAAAATCACCTTGCATCTTTACTTTGAGTTTTTGTAAAAAAGATAATATTTGTTATTATAATATTTATAAGATAATATTTTTTTTGTAGATTAATGTATTTCAAAAATTCATTACTTTATAAAATTTTAATTTTTCTTTCTATTATGGGGCATGTATAAATCCTCTTCTGATCAACTTTCCGTTCCCAACTATCTTATTTATCTTTATGAACTCAATTATCTTTTAGCAGAAAACACATTACGAACAGCTGTTGATATTACTAAGACAATTGTCTTCTTATATATGCAATTTCACCTATTGTTAAATGTCCAAAACTATAATAGCTTCTGTCATATTTGGAGTAATTTTTGAAAACCAACGGTTTTATTCTAGAATGACTTACACTATTTAAAAAAAAAGAGAAATTGCGGATTTGTGCACAAATTATTTGTGCCACGTTTCATGTTAATTATATCTATCACTGTGTCATCTTTATAAAAGTAACAAATGTCTTTAAATTTCTTGCCGATATAGGAATGTTCATTTTATCGTGTTAAAACAGTAATACGAAAACAAAATATTTTCATTGTGAAAAAATAGTGCAAAATAGAATTATAAATATAGATTTTTCTCTTTGTTATAACTATAATTTTTAATAAAGCGTTATCTAAGAATAAAAAAAAACTATTTTTTTTAAATAAGAGATTTTCATTCTTTGAGTAAAATGATTTGTTACATTACCCAGCAAACATTCATCATATTATTTTTCAAGAAGAAGTTTCTTCTACAAACTTCTACAATCCAATTATAAAATTATTTTCAATCATAAAGTCACGTAAAACACAATTTTACATTTCGTACTATTTCATAAACAATTACATTCCCATTTGACATAATAATTTACGTATTAAATATATAATTAAATAATCATAATTATTTTAAAATAAAAATTGTTTCTGAATACGAAACTTTTGGACATTAACAAGAGAAAAATAAATGTATGAGCTACTTTTTTAACTGTAGCAAAATAATAATTGTATAGGAACAAGTAATGTTGACATTAAATAATATTTCATTTGTATTTGTTAACTAAGTGAGAAATACATTATTGTTAAATACCACCAATTATGCTCTTAAGAAGTCTTAAATATAAGTTATTATTATTTGTTGCATGAGAAACATTACATTAAAACTTGATGTGTCTCGTTTATCTGAATTTGTGATCTACGTATATTTTATCATTTCGTTAAACTTACAATATCATCCTTACTTTGTATCTAACAAAGTACCAATTCAGTCTCAATCTCATAATTATGAAAGTAAATATTCATTATGGATTGCATTAACCGTTGTAGACAGTGTACGAAAAATCGTGTGCAAAAGTATCGACGTACTCGTTACGTGTTAAAATTGTTTGTGTTAACGTGTTAACGCAGCGTTACATTTTAATGTCGGTCCAACATCAGCCAAATTTCAGTCTCCTTCATTTGACATCGGTCCGATCTATTTCCGACATGAAATTTCCACTCGGGAACTTAAAGAAAGAAAAGAATGGACAAAATTATTAGGTTGTGCGGAAAGTATGTTCGTTTTTTTTATGAAAATGAAAGAAGATTTCCTTATAGTGAATAAACATATATTATTTATATTATATAATTATAATTTCGGTTCAAATCTTTCTGGTAGTAGCATGATTTCACGCTCATAAAATTACTGTTATTTGCTGGCAAAAAACTGATTCAGATGATTTTTTACCTCCTGACTTGAAATAAATGTTTTACCGTCTAAAAAATTTTGTAGAGACCGAAATAAATAATAATCGGAACGTGCCAGATCTGGAGAATATGGTGGGTGTGGTAGTACATCCCATCCCAACTGTAAAAGCTTTTGACGATATATCAAAGTTGTATGAGGTCACGCATTATCTTGGAGGAACACTACACCTTTTTTATTGATTAATTCTGGCCTTTTCTGTTTAAGTGAATCATTCAGTTTATCCAGCTGACGGCAGTACACTTCAGAATTCATCGTTGTCCTGTCTGGTAGATGCTCAAAAAAACGATTTGTTTGAAATCCCACCAAACATATAGTACCACCTGTTTTGATGAATATCGGCTTTCGAAGTTCTTTGAGTCCGTTTATCTTTTCCACTTCATGGTCTCTAGCGTTTAACATTATTGTAGACAACCTATCTCTCGTCCCCAAAGATGATGCGCTTCAAAAATGAATCATTTTCTTGGCATTTGAGAAGCAAATCACAGATGTCAATGCGGCGGCACAAATTTCTTTCCATAAGAACATGAGGAACCCATATGTCGAGCTTTGAGATTAAAATTAGACGTTTCAAATGATTATGAACGGTCGAATTCGATAAGTTGTTATTCGCCGGTTTGCATCAATTAATGCCTTTATTGTGTCTTCATGAGGTTCAACTGGTGTTCCATAACGTGTTGCATCTTCAACATCAAAATTGCTGGATCATTTTGCAAACCAGTTTTGGCACTAGCGTTCTGTCAATACATCTTCTCCATACACATCGGATAATTTTTTTCTTGCTTGAATGGCATTTTTACCTTTTTGATAGTAAAAAAGTAAAATATGCCGAAAAAGCTGCTTTTCACTTTTCATATTTGAAAGGGCACCAACCAAAAACTACTACCTGGAATCAATCGAACTTTTTCATAAGCAAGCCTTGCTATATCAACTGTCAAAATGTATAACGATTATGTGGCTTAAGTGTGTAGTTAGCTGTGAAAAAATACAATTACGTTTTCTGTTGGGGAAAAACGAAATTACTTTTTGAACAACCTAATAATATGCAAGTATTTTTATTACATCATATTCAAAACATATGTAACTCAAATGCAAAATATATAAAAGTTAGTTATAACCTTGTATTGTCATAAATCTGTATTTGACATTCCTACATAATGTCAAACTGTGTAAACTTACGTTTTCGTTCTATGAACGTACTGGGCGCAATGATGTATTCATAACCTGTCAAAGATAAACATTTTCTTCAAGCGAGATTCTGTCACTGCAGCATCAATATTCTCATTTACCTCATATTATCCATTTTCAACTTATTCTGTAAACAAAAGATAAAAAAGCATAAACATCGCCTTTGTTACATTGCTGTTCAATTATTGTTTTATTCTACAATACAATAAAAAAAATGATTAGACCAACAAATTTTTTTTGGTATTTTCTTGAATGGACATTAAAAATGTAAAGGGAAATATAAAATGTGTTTATGGCATTGCGTGACTTTCAATTTAATCTTTTATTTACACTCGGAAATTATATTCGTCACATAAATCGATGTGCAAAAATTAGTGGTGAAAATATGTTTATTGGGAGTTTTTTAAAGTATAATGTTCGCCTTCAAACGAGAGTACGATAGATAGACTGAACAATGTCTTGGCAAATTTGTCCACCGATAGAAAGCACAGATCTATTCGCTGACAGCCAGTATTGGATTATTTTTAGTTAGTAGAATAGGGTCTAACCCTCTACTCGGGCTAAAAATAGCGAGTAAGGCCAATCCAGACCCAATTATTCCATTTAGGTATTTAGGTGACAATCGACCAACCGTCAATTTAGAAATATTTTACATGTTAAAGCCAGGGACTCAGTATGTACAGTGAGCGTAGTGAACGATTTACACAAGAACTTTTCTCATATTAATCTAAAACATATACACAAAATCGGATTCAAAATAAAAAAATAACAATAAGGGTAACAAACGAAATTTTGAGTAATTACAAAAATATTGTTACTAATGTCTCATTTTCAGCATACAAACAAATCTACGTACGTTTTGATTTTGGTTTGTCAACAATAAAACAAAACTCAAAACTGTGATTGATATGTGAAATTGGTTGTGGTTATTAAATATAAGATCAATGTTATTTTATTAAGGTTAACTTTTTTCTTGTAGACCGAGCATCTTGAGTATTCTCAGCAAACAGTACTTTTCCATCAACATAACGTTCAATCAGCTGAATTAGTCAGATTACATTGCGAAAGGGCTGTTTTCAATACTAAACGCTATTTGTTTTAGTTAGACAATCGCAGAAACATTGAAATAAAAAATAAATTTTTAGTTTGTTATTTGTGGCATAAAATTTAATTGTTATAATGAAAAATAAAATCATAATCATTAAGAATAAGTAACATTTGATTTATGTTGTAGTATACATTTAGATAAAAAATCTTTTGTCTATGCTGACGAAAATGATAAAAAGAGAACAAATTGTTTACAGAATTTTGAGCAATATGAGGCAGTGTAATACGGGAAATATCGCCGCTGCTTCACACCAAGAGCAGCTGCGGTTTCAGGACAACAGTCGCTTTTTGACGACATTTGTACTTGGCAAAAATAGGTGAGTCACCACGTAACGGTATACGTACGTACAATTTGTATGAATTTTGCGTCATATCATTTCGTTTCAAATAGAAATCACTATACCGCGTAAATTTCATTATTCCACATAAACTTTGTCACTCTGACAATTTACCAACTACCCACAAAAATTATATATAATATGACTAATATTGTGCGGTAATAGAATGCTATAAATCTTTCATATATATCCTATGTATGAAACATTTCATTAAATTCTTTAAATGAAAAACCATGTTGTATTTAATGTTTACATCAATTGTCTTCAGCCTTGATTGTGCGTCTGTAAATAGATAACGTGATATATGTCTAATGCTTCTTATTGCCTTTACGTAGGTGCATCAAATTTCTATTTTTGTAACTTTTTTGTATAGTATTGCATTGTTTTAGATCATTTATATACAAACATTAAAAGTCTACTTTATTCTTTGCGCTTACTAAAAATTTAAAAACATCATTAATTTTTACTTTTCCTATTGCACTGAAAATGTAGTTCACAAATGCAGTAATTACATATTTTACAAAATATATCACAGGTTGTAATGATGTAAAAGTAATAAAGAAGCTAAAACAAAATTAATGATTCGTTACAGAGAGTGTAAAGACTTAAACATATTTCAGATATTTTACAATAGCATCAATAAATGATTTGACTTTATAAAAAATGCCTATAGTGACATACAGATTCTAATTTGGCAGTATTTTTTAAGTCTATATCTTTATGTATTATTTTTTACTATTAATATTATTTATATCTTATTTAATTATGTTTTTTGAATATTACAAAAATTATTCGGAAATTAAAATGCCAAATAATAGAGTGAAAAATAATAAAAAAGAATACCTTGAAGATTAGGAAGTATAAATGTGTTTGGGATTAAATATACACTTATGAATTGTTAATACAACCTATAAATTTAAATTTAAAGTACATGTATGTTTCAATATAACATTATTGATATTATTCATTGAGGTGTAAGAAAGAAAAAAAAAGAAAAAACGAAATCCACTAACAGTTTTAAATACATATACTACTGTGTAATTACGAAATGAAAATATTTGTTCATTACAATTAATCTTGTCAAACTCATTTATATTATATTAAGAAATAATAATATATAAATCAACATTAACACGATCAATTAACAATTTTGATTTGGTCTGTTATTTAACAAATATATCTGTAATGTAATAATAATAGTAATAATAGTAATAACAATATTTTACACGAATATATTAGGTTGGGGAAAAAGAAACCCATTTTACATGTTTCGGATTGTCCTATTTGGGTCAAATAGGCACTGTTTTGTTGTATAATTTGTTGCCATTTTAAAGGTAGCTTCACAATACCTCTCTCATAGAAGTCTCGGTCCCTATTGGCGAAAAACTCTAGTAATCCATTTTCACAGTCTTCTCTTGATGCTA
>JABFPT010000995.1:6385-25437 GCA_022817245.1 Nixonia krombeini | reverse complement strand
GAGCGTTTGCTTTAATTTTACATTCTGCATTATTATTAACGAAAATATATAATTATTTCACTCGTGAATTAAATACTTTTCTTCATCTACGCGTTTTTACCTATCTTGTCAAAGGATTTGATATATTCTTTAAAAAAGTCACTATATATTACAAACTTTTAATTGACAATAGAAAATAAAAGAAATTACTATACGAAATTTAAACCTTCAATAAAACTTCTTGTCAAACTTCATACTCTCTTTACAATATCCATTACTAAAATTTTGTTTGTACTAAAATCCAATTTTTTAAAATTATACAAATTGTCGAGGGATGTTTCCTTGTCGGAAACTTCTAACATATTTGAAATTAAATTAATTTCGAAAAACGAGGGTGAATTACATGTTGTAATTTATTGTACAGGAATCAGTAACAGTTAATATTGGAGACTCAGTAATAGTTTGATAATGTACGTATCGTCTTTCTACGGAAGTGACTAGACGCAATGTCAAATTGTGCGTTCATTCAACGAAATAGAACGTGATACCTCTTCAAATAGCGGACCACGTCTTGTCGCATTTGAGAATCGTAAAAATGCAAATCGTTTGTCCGGTTCCTGAGACACAAGAAGAATTGAGAAGTAGAAAGAGAAAGAAGGAGAGAGGTCGTTGAGCCGAGTAACCGATAATCGCTGCTACTTGTCCAAGAGACATAGCTCGGTACAGTACATGCAAGATCAGCGAATTCTGATGTCCAAACGCCCACACAATGTTCTTCAAATGAAATATTTCTTTAATCAAACAAGCTTCACTGAAAATTTTCTGAAAATTTTGTTTCATCTCCTCTAATCAATCTTCTAAAAATCGTAATTCTTTTTTTAAATATTAGGTGTTAATTAATTATGTGCATAAATATAGTTGTCTCCAATATAAGCTTAATATGTAAAACTTTTCTTATATTTAAAAATTAATTGTGATATCTGGATGCCTTCATATTTAATTGTAAAATTGTTGGCAAGTTAAATAAATATCTAATTAAAAACATTTTACTTAGCAACATATGTAGAACGTATTACAATATAACTATTTTATAAACAAATAAAGTATTTAATATTGCATATTTTAAGCTTTTGTAACCAATTACTCTTTAGTTAGCTTCTAATTAGCAGTTTCATTAATTGAAGTTAATCTTTTTTACAGTCAAATATAATTTTCGAATTTCAAAAGCTTTACACGAAATATAGTAAATTATACATGTATGAAATAAATGTTGATTTTGCAGATGGAAATGTTACAGTTAAAAATTGATATTATTTTATTTTTTACATATTTTTTTACCTACTTCTTTAAATGCAGATATTATTTTACAAATAACGTAAAAAAACCCTTCCTGACATATATGTATATATATATATATACCTATCATAATTTTGTCATAACGTAATACCCAAAACCGAGCAACCAAAATATATGAACAATACCTGGTCACTGGCTAAGAGACGGGCCAAACTATAGTCTGAGATAGGCGGAGTCGAGTTAAACCGTAACCGGTTTTCGACTAACCGAAACTAAATAAAAAAATCTTGTTTAAGGGCACATGACTTTTTGTAAACTTTTTATTCGGAAATTACGACCAAACTCTAACTTCTCATTATAAAGCAGTTTCCGTAATGAAAATAAATATATGGTTTTCATATATAAATATATATTTTTCATGTTTAATTTTGTTTTTGAAATAAAATAATACATGTATAATACTGTACTATATACTACAGCATGATTCAAAAGGAATTTTTAATATAATTCGTAAGTGTATTGTAACCTAGTTCAGTTTATGTTACATGATAATATATAGCCCGCTTACTCGACATCATAAGAAATGTATAAAATAAAAATGACACGTTAAATTACAAACAGTCTTTAAATGCGGTATTGTCTTATTTCTTAATATAACTTTTTATCGTAATGCACATTCTACCTAAAAATTGCGTACTGAAGAATAACGTTACACCTAAGATACAACATTTTGACATTTATAAAACGATTTGCGTATAAATTTTGATTCGTCGACGACGAAGCGGTTCTAACGAAGAGCGAAGGTATCCTGCCATGCAGAGTTAACAGCCCATAACTCATCGCTGGCATAAATAAATATCGTACTCCGCTATATGACACATCCCTATGCCATGTAGCATTGTGTGTACGTGCATACATACATAGCTATGTAGAAAAGTACGACTGAATATAAAATGCGAACAAAAGCCTCCCTCAAGATATTTCTATAGGGTGTAACAAAGTCTACCATCAGGCACGTATTTTAGTGCAGTTTTACTTAGCACTGAAGTAACCAGCATTAATTTTTATGTTTTAAATTCTTTTATATGACAATAATTAATCAACAAGAACAAGTTTCACTTATATACGTTTTTAATTCTTCACTTTAATACCTCAAAAATCAACATAAACTATGACAAGAAGTACCTTGAGAAATTTTGTAATTTAAAACAAAAAAATTGAAATTGGCTTTTTTAGTAAGTTAATTGTTCTAGTATTAAACATAGAAAGTATAAATATTAATATAACATTTCAAGACACGTATGTAAATGTATAATGTATATAAAAATGATTCTTACAATATTTGGAAGCTTTTGCTTGCAGTACTCTTTATATCACTTTGTAAAATTATTTCTATGATTTTGTATTTTGTTTTCTATGTGTAACGAAACTATACAGTATATTTTTATAGTATTTTTTGTGATATTAAGAAGTTGATTTACTAAAAGTAATTTACTGTTACTAGTATCTTTCCGACATTGTGTGTACAAAATGCTGCCATCTTTCCATAACGATAATGTTTTGTTACGATGCGCAATGCAAGTGAGTTTCAGTTGGCATTGTTCAAACGGTTTGCTTCGATTTAAATACCTGAACTGGTAACATTCCACTTTCATATCTGTATCCTGTGTGACATGAAATCTTGTTTACCTCCGTATCGTGAAAAACAGCGCAAAGAACGGGTTTCATCTTTGATGGGACAACTTCAATGAATTAATTCACATTTGCAGAAGTAGTTGATGCCATGGATTTGCTCAGTGCGCATGATAAAACTATTTTAGATACAATTTTTGATCCAATTCAATCTTTCGGTTTTGAAGTTAATTGCGAAGAAATATCTGGTAATAAAAAATGTGTAATGTCTATTATCTAAGGCAATTTAAACAAATAGATCAGAATACACATTATGGTCAATTTTACTTATTTATTACCTTATGTATGTATATAACTGTATATAGTAATATTAGATAATTCATTTGATAACAATTTAACATTTATGTTCAAAAATATATGTATTATTTTATTCCAGAAGTAACTAACAAAGTTTGACGGAACGTTATGTACAATATGTGATTAAATATTAATCAAAAAATATATTATTTGATATGTTTTTGTAATTATTGGTCCTTTACTCTGAGGTTTTCATACGATTTTTTTAAATGTTATTGTATTATCGTTCAAAACTTGTTAAGATAGTCATTATTTTAAGAAAAAGATAGTAACGGAGAGGACGAGGAATTAAGTGAAAACGTGACAAGATTGGTGAAGGAAGCCATTGCGTGCGTTGAGAGCCAACAATATGAGGATGCGTTTCGGTTATTCGATGAAGCATTAGATAAAGCACCACATTCGCCTGCAGTCATCAACGATCGAGCACAGGCTTTAAGACTCGCGGGTCGTAATGAAGGCAAGATACGACTTAAAATAATTATACTTAGTACATAAAAGCGCTTATATTCAGCTACATTTGTTTATGTTTGCGATATTCATTATTATAATGAATTTTAGGATTGTTTAAAAAAGCGAAAACGACGCATTTCACTTTCAAATATCGTCATTCTACCATTTCTCATGTATTTTAATCAAATGTTTAGTAAATGACCAATTTACAGAAGCGCTAAAAGATCTTAATCTCGCCTTAAAGCTGAACAAAGGTCGAGGAAAAACAGGAATACAAGCTTTGTGTCAGCGTGGTCTTCTCTACCGACTTTTAGGTCGAGATGACGATGCAAGAAATGATTTTTCAAAAGCAGCTAAAGCCGGATCGAAATTTGCACGCAAGCAACTCGTTGCATTCGATCCTTATTCTGCCTTATGTAATGCAATGCTTCGAATGACTATACTACCATGGGAATAGTTATTAGAACAAGCTTATTAATGTAACTCCAATAAAGAATTTAGTACCGAATTGTTAATTTCTTACGAGTTATCTTTACTATTTCCAAAAAAATTTACATTTCCTTCATCATATACATTTACTATTCTTTTCACAAAAGGATGTATTGATATAATAAAAGACACTCATTATTTATAAAAAAAACTATTACATTCAACAGTTACAATAATTTTATTATGTAACATAAACAAGGTCAAATTTCTTTTTCGAATATGTGACAAATAATCGCTCGATTTGTAGAGACAATTACTCGATGTAACGGTTATTTGTCAAATGATTAATACGTGTAACATTTCATAACATTAGTAAGATGCATTCTTTAGCAGTTTATTTCTTAATTTTATTGTATGACTGAATACGTTAATATTAATTATTATTAAAAATTTAATAATACAAATTTGCACACGACAATATAAATTTCATATGGCAATAAACAGAATCGCATTAAAGTGGGCTAATTTCAGTGGACCATTTAATGCTACATTGTTATTTAAACAGCGCATTTAGTGTTAATAAAAATGTAAATTTGCAAATTAAGATATAGGGACCATGCATATATTTTCAAATCTACTTCCTGATGTTTTTAGTATAATGTTGCAAATAATTTAAAGAAGTACTTAATATACATTTGTGTATATATTTTACAACAAATTGAACAATTGTTTGAAACGTTCATTTATTTTAAACTTTCCTAACCTGAAAACCATTTACATACTTACTTGTATATTGGCAACGTTTGTATTATTCGATTTCAGTAGTTACATTACATGAACAAAATGTAGCGTAAGGTAAAAAAACAACTCAGTATTTTACAATTTTATAAAATTATAAAAAAGGTATTTGAAAATACTAAGTAAATTACATTCGTATTCTTAAAGTTTCTTTTATTTTAATAATAAAATTATGATTACTATTATGATTTGCGTTCATGTTGATTAAGTAAGGTATGATAAAATATTTTCAACAAATAAAATATCCAATTGTTATTAATTCTATTTGAATATTGTTATACTTTTTAAATAACCATAAACTGTATAGAGCATTTTGTGGTAATTTGTTACATATGTGATAAGCAATTAAGAAAAGTATATAATTGTTGATGCCTTTAGTTTTGTTCTCATTGTAGGATAAAAGTTTCATATAAAAAATTTTAAACCAACTACAATTAGAGTTTTGTCTCTTTTTTAGATTATCTTAACCACTGAATTTGCAAAGACATGAAAAGTTCTTTATGCAAAAGTATTAAGAACCATTAATATAGTTGCACTTAAATTATAATAAATCAAGATTTTTTTGAAAATTTAAAAATAACCCAGTTTAAATAAACATATTTTTCTTTTCATTATAACAGGTTATCCTAGTATTCTACAGTTCATAATAATGTGATTTATTCTTTTAAACAAACGATATTAACTATAATACATATTGCATGAAAATGTACTGCGTTTGTAACAAAATACATTTCTGGCATTTTTACAGCGTCAGTGCAATATACAATTCCACAATATTAAATTTTTCCCATTCAAATTATAGGCGAGATTCTATAATCAATAGTAGTGAAAATGGCAACGCTTGTACCTTTTATGCTTATATTAGTTTCATATGATTATGAATATAAAAAATATTAATGGAATATATACATTACATATAAGAATAAAGTAAAAAATTTCAGTTTAAAACTGTTCCAGGTAAGTGGGAAAAATTAATTTTTACAGGTAAAGAAAACTGTCAATGACTGAATATAACAAAAATTTACCTCACAAATAGTCTGTAAGCAGCGCATAATAATATTAATATTTATGAACTTCGAAAGTATATTGATATTTAAATACGAAAATATACATAGTTAAACAACAATTTGTGTAACGTTGTACGTGTTTTTTTAATGTATAAATAAAACCGCAAAATAAATTAATAGGAAATATTTTTGATAATAGTGACGTAAATATTTCATCAGAATTTGTTATATTGATAATACCTATATTCATAAGCCGCGTACAAACAATAATTGACAACTAGTAGGTTTTATAACGGAAAGATCTTTAAATCGAATATTTGTGAAAGAATCAGGCAGTCAAAACAAAGATATTTCCTGCCTATTTTTCCTAGTTTTAATAGGAATAGATGTATAGTTTTAGATGATCTAAATGCAAAAAACGTGCAAAAGTAGAACATCTTGAATTAAAATATTATAGCGTATCTTTTACTATACTTCGTTTCTAAACTTCCCAATTTTGTATTATTAAAAAATGTCTGTTAACTTCCCTAAAAATATATCAATAATTTGTTATTTAATAAGAAAGACGCTTGAACCAATTTTGATATTAGTGAGTACATTAGAAACCTATTACATATTTGTAAAAAATATAGTCAACGCTTTATACTTGATTAGGTATTCCGTAAACATTAAACAGCATAAATTATAATGCTATTTATCTTTAACGTAAGTAAATACATAATAGGTTTTGCATGCAACGATGTTTTTAGTTGATTCAGCAATCTTTTTTGTGTCGTTCAAAGGTAACTGTAAATACATTGTCAATCAAGCACAGATTATGTTCACAACATTTCGAAATCTTCGCCTGTGTGAGATTTGTCACTGTCCGAAGCTTCACCGTTACCTTCTTTATATGTAGCAGATTCTACTTCGACAGTATTCTTTTCATCCTTATCGTCTTCCTCTTCTTCTTCATTAGAAGCTTTATGAGACTGGGATATTTCATCTTTCTGTTTTTCTGGTATTTCTAATTTATCTTCCCTGTAAACAATAGTTACACTTTATCATACGTAATTGACAAAAAATGCAAAACGTAAATGTAAAGTAAAGCACTTTCCATCCTATAAATGAATATTTTGAAAATGAGTTAATAACTTATTAAGTTTTAACTGCTATAAAAATTGTTTACACTACTTAGTTTATAAAAATAATGATTAATCATAATTCAAGGATAATATTACTATTCCGATATTGAATATATTATTTACATAATCATTCGCAAAACAAAATGGTACTTACGACTGTATTAATGGTGTATCTTCAGCACCAGAGTCCTTGTCCTTTTTACGTTTCTTCTTTTTAAGAGACTTTTTATCAGCATCAGAATTAGGACCATGATATTCATACTGTAAAATCATTATTTATTATTTTTGGTAGTAGATGACAATTATAATTTCTTGAATTATAAAACATTTTGTCAGAAACTTAGCATACTGAAAAATATTTATGGTAAAATCTACTATATCATGTAAAAAATAACATAATAAGAAAACAAAGAGATATTTACCTGATAAAGTGGCCAAAATGAAGCAAAGAAACCCACATCTTCTATGAGATTTGGTAAAATTAGGAAATGATGTCTGCCAAGTGTTAGTACCCAAATAACACAAAAGACAATTATTCGTATGACTATTAATGCAAGAATAAATACAAGAAAACCAGCAGCAGCTATGCTCAGGTACCAAACACCATGGCGTACTGTTAAAGGCCACAATGGGAACAAACAAACACCAATCGCGCCCAGAACCAGCAATGTACCAAAGAACCAGTAATATACTGAAATTGGTTCATAAATCCAAACATAAGCATCATTGCAGTCCACAAAGTATTGTTCTAAATGCATCTCCAACCTGACCTAAAATAGTTTATTTTAATTATGTATTTGATTATTATATGGAAAATACATAGTGTATATTATGTCATATAGAGCTATTGAAGTATCTTTATATATTGTCATTACTTGAAAAGTATACCTGTTAAAAATATTGAACATTATTATAATATCAACATTAATATTTGAAAATATTAGTAAATTTTTAAATGTTTAATATATGTCATATTTCAACTAGAACAATGTAGTAGTAAAAATAAACATATATACTTTAGGTTTCTTCTTAGGTTCTTTAGGTTCCTCAGCCTTTTCTTCTCCATCTTTTTTTTCTTCAAGCTCTTTGCCTTCCTTGCTCTCTTCTTTGTCCTTTTCTTTTTGTATAAGTTTCTTTTCCTCTTTTATATCTTTGTTCTTTTTTTTGAACCCACGAATTTTACATAATTCATCTTCTGTGATAACTATTTTTTTAGCCCGATGAAAGAATTTGTGTCTTAGCATTATTTCCAAAAAATCAACTACATTTTGTCTTGTCTCAAAAATTGTTTTATTCCACGGTGAATGATCAAGAAGTGCATCTACAGCTCGGCTTCCAGTAAAATATTCAACTATATGATTCCTATCGAATTTAGTTTTTTTGGATGGAACATTATTTCGTATCCATTTTGCAACTGCATATTCTTCTTTGCTGGGTTTTTCAGGAATTGGTACTCCATCAACACCTGTACTATCCTAAATAAATGCATTGGATACTTAAGTAAACATTAGTATATATAAAAAAAGCATACTCTGTGCATAATCATGTTAGATTTGAACTGTAAAATGTTTTGCAAAAATAATTCCAGACAAAAAAAATGTACACAATAGTAAAATATAAATGAGACACCACTGACGAAAGCAAATCTGAAATCCCGTTATATCGTATTACAACTGACTTTCGAATATAAAATTTACGCCTACGTCATGCAATACGTTGTGTGAGCAACAAAGTATTTTCCGGTCGTCACGTGTGCTGAGTTTGCTGTTCGAAGTGAATAGTAAACAAAATCAGTCAAAACCCGGCTATGCGAATCATTGCAATGAAGTTAATTTTTGTTTAATGCCATATGTGATACTTACGTCTTTTCGTTTCCTTTTTTTTCGACGTTCTACCATACTGTAAAATCAAAGGCGCACCCGCGTAGTTGAATATATCAATACTCCGTATTTTACATGAAATGATCACAAATACAAATGCCTTTAGCAGTAATTTACGCTGTTTTGAAGTCAAACTTTGAAGAACCCTTTCTGGCAGCTACAAATCAGCTGCCAGCTTGCATAGAATTTGGAATGCGAATGAATCGTAACTTTATTGGTTTTAACAATTTAAGTACGTAGTCACACTACAAATACCAAGTATTCTAATGGAGATTGGTGGTATTTACCATCAGGTTCCCTCTATCATAAAATTGAAGTATTAGCGCGCGCATTATGAAAATAAATGTATAATGTAGTGAGTTTATTTGAGATATAAAAAAAAACTTTCAGAACTTTTAGGGAACTAAACAAAACTTTAGTTAGAACTCTTATATTTTTAAATTTGTTTCAACTTGCTCAATGTACGCACTTAGAACGGAGACCGCATAGTTTCCAATTATATTTCCAGTTTAACTGATATTGAAAAAGATCACTTCTTCACCGCAATAATTTTGTTCTTTTTTCTCAAAAGTGTCACTTAAAACTGAAAACCAAAGTTGATTTTTTCGACAAAAATTTTTCAAACTTTAGTATAAACCTGGAACTGCTGGTATCATAAGCATAATTAAGATAATTTTTTTTGTCATAAGTACATACAAACATTTCTTTTAATAAATGATTTGAACTATTGCGCCACTTCTCATCACTGCATTTTCCTCGTAGTTAGTTGAGGTCCTATTATAGGTAGTACTGATTGTATATCAATTCTTATAGAACTTCTTCTTTCCTACGTCAAATATGAAAACAACTCTTAAAAACATGGCATATTTACTACAAATTTATATTTAACAAACATGTTAATAAATGTCAAAACCTTGGTGAACTCTTCTACAACAACTATGTTATATGGACAAATAAATATTAAGCCAGAAAAAAAACCTTCATTTACATACATATGTAACAATTTACATAACTAATTATAGTCTAATTGTTGCTTGAAGTATTAAAGAACATTGTATGTCAATGTTAATTAAAAGAAATGTAAATATTACAATACAGTGATAGACTTGGAAAAGCTATATTTTATTACTATTTACTTTTTATTAGTCTATTTTTATTAGTCTTATTTCATTGGTTAAAAACATGTTAATAACAAATATTAATCCAAACCTTTTCAAAAGTTTTTGTTATGTAAGATGTATTGCAACTCGCTCACAACATACGAAATTAAAGGTACTTCAACACGACATTTTATACAAATATAGTTATTACTCAATTATGTCATTATTACAATGAATTATTAATCAATAACCTTATAATAATACTAACAACTGTAATACATTCAATAATACTTTTTTCATTTAGAAACAGTATCAAATCCTAGGTGTTTCTGAAGATTGTGATGATGAAACTTTGCGATTAGCATTTGTACATCTGGCTAAAAAATTCCACCCGGACAGTGGAAATGCAGAAGCAAACACTGACAGATTTTCTGAAGTATGAAAAAATTTTTGTCATCAACATAAAATTAATTAACTTACATTTCATTTTACATAGTAACTTTATTTAAAATGTTTCTTTTTTATGGATGATTTATGTAACGTAGTAATAACACAAAAAACAAAATAATTAATATTTAGTAATAATAGTAATATTTTTAGTAATATTAAAATCAACACATATTTTAATTCAGAAGCTTACATATATTACAATATATTTTTGCAACAGTAGTACAATATTATTATATAGATAGAAAGTGCTTACAGAGAAATACAACAAAGTAGGAATGAAAAAAAAGACCAGATGTACAAATCTCATCCAGATGCAGAAGAGTTTGATATAAAAGTAAGTAAATAAAATGGTTTTTTAAAAATTTATAAATACATACATCATAAACATATACTTAAATATCAAACATTTTTTTCAAATTGCCAATTATTTTGGTATTATTAATCACGTAAAACCTAAAAGAGAATTCATTTAACTCAACTATTTTTCAGCATACTGCACCACAACATCGACATTATTTGGCTTATGATATGGGACTTGGAACACCAAGTATGAGACACAGACGTTATATGGTAGAAAGGGCACAAAAAGCTGTAGAAAATGTAATGGAACACAGGATGAAGAAGTTGCAGGTTGCTGAGAGAAATATTTTGGTGGGAATGGATAAGATTCATGCAAAAGATATCAAAATGGGGTATGGTATTGATAGATTAGTTGAGGACTTAATTCAAGAAGCCATGAAAAAAGGTGAATTTAATAATTTACCGGGAGCAGGAAAGCCATTAAAAAATGATACATGTGGGCAAAATCCATATGTTGATTTCACTACACACAAACTTAACAAAGTATGTAATACGTACTTCTTTATTTTTTGAAAATTTAGTTTCTTTTACAAAGGAATAGATACATGCTAACTTATGTTCAAGAATCACTTTAATTAATATGAACGTATTTAATAATATTGTGATTATTAGAGTACATGGTACTTTACAGATTATGATAGATAATGGATTTGTGCCAGAATGGATTTGCTTATCAAAGGAAATTAGAAGAGAAACTGAAAATCTTCAGAAACAATTAACCGACGCACGTAATCAACTCGGAAATATTCCTCTGAATTTTGAAGAGCAGACATTTTGGGAAAATACTCTAGCAAAATTAAAATTGCCAGCCACAATAATCAATAAAAATATTGATAAATATAATTTGCTTGTACCTGTATTACAGAAACAAATGCTTAGAATCAACTTGCAAGCTCTCGCAGATGCTAGTTTACATAAACCACCTGTAAAAACAGTAACGAAAGAATCTTCCAGAAAAATTGTTAGAACAGTTACTCAAAACAGAGATACACTAATAAGTATTCTTTTTTCTCTTATTTTTGGCAAAAAAGGTACTTAAACATTAGAAGTACAAATAATCGTGTTAGAAACAAATATCATTAAAAGGAGACTTATACGCTTGTTTATTATGTCTTTAATTGAATATTTTTAACACTCAATGTAATGTAAGTATTGTACATAACATTTGTAGAACAATATTATTTGTTTTCAAAATGCAAAAAGTAAAAATTGCTTTTCCGAAAGTTCATTTCGTATTCATAAAAAATATGTTCGAATAGTGTTTTCAAAGTTTCCATTCCAAAGTGTTATCTTCTCTTAGTTTAATGCGTTCTGTCGCAAGGAGCTTCAATGCCTTTGGAAAGGCACGGTGTTCAACCGTTTTTATCCGTTCCTGCAGACTCTCAAGAGTATCATTTGGTAGTACAGGAACGCTCTCTTGTACAATAATAGCACCGGAATCAATTTCTGGCTAATGAAAAAAAGAATTGCAATAATGATATACAATAAATAAAAAATATAACATAAAAACAAGATAAATGAATGGACAGTAATACCTCAACAAAATGTACAGTACACCCTGAAACTCTTACGCCAGCATTTAAAACATCTTTATGTGCATTAGCCCCTTTAAAAGAAGGTAATAATGCTGGATGTATGTTTATTATAGCTCCTTTCCAGCGTTGTACGAAAGTCTTTGATAGTATTCTCATAAATCCTGGAAATTAAAGGTAAACCATAACTCTGTAATAATGTGTAACATGTATGACTGATCCTTAGTTAATCGAAATATTAAAAAAAGTCCTGAGCAGTAATTTAAATAGAACAAATAATATATGCATAAAGATGTCGTTCTTGTTGAGACACGTTTTATCTAGATGAATGAAAAATCCAACCTGCAAGACAAACTATTTGAACATCAGCTTCTCTTAAATGTTTATCTAATTCAGCATCGAATGTTTCACGATCTGGAAAATCGACGTGTTTAATCACCTACAAATACATAATAAATTAATGAAACAGCATTGATGAAAGTTATCAACAAAGAGGTAAAATCACAAATTTTATAAAGTATATACATATTTACCTTTGTTGGAATTCCAGCTCTCTTTGCACGTTCTAATCCTTCAACATTTGGTTTATTCGATATAACTAACACGATTTCAGCACCCATGTTTTGCATGGGATCTTGTGTAGCATTAATCAGTGCTTGCAAGTTTGAACCACTACCAGAAATTAAAATACCTACCTTCTTTCTGGACTTTGATAGATGTGTTATTAATTGAGGTAAATGTTTTTTCATTGATAATTCCATAGCTTTCTCAAAATTATTAACTTCAACACGAAAATGTTTATCTGTAAAAGTGTAATAAATATTTAAATTAAATCCATTAACAGAATAACTTATAATAATATTATTTGACTATTATAGTTCTAAATTTATATAAGAATAATTGCAGAAATAAAAGAATTTGTTATTATCCTTGAAGAAAATTCGATTATTTTGTATATTTGAAATTAATGACCAACTTAAAAAAATAGAGCTCTTATTTCGTACCTTGGCAACGGTTCAATGTTCCTATAACAACAGCATCCTCATTTTTTAACTTATGCAAAACTATATTTGCATTGTCTGGAGAACAAACTAAAATGGCACCAATGCCACAATTAAATATCCTTAACATTTCAACCTTACTGATTTCTCCTAAGATTAAAATAAAGAAGTATCAAACTTACTAGAGTTGTAGCGATTATATTAAATAACATTTTATAAATAATAATAAAAATAACATTCAAACATTCACAAATGAAATATACTAAACTCTCAAATAATTATGTCCACTCATACTGTACAGGTCGTTTTTAGTGTGCTTTACATGAATTCTACACTATTTGAAATCAGTTGTTTTTTTCATAAACATAATTAATATGAATTGTAATATTATTATATACTAACCCATGGTAGCCAACCATCCAAACACTGATGAAATCTTCCACTTCATGGCATCCAATAACACTCCCATCTCATTAGGTAAAATTCTTGGTATATTTTCTGTCAAACCACCACCAGTAATGTGTGCAAAACCTTTTACCAAACCTGCTTGTAACACTTTTGTGACACTTCTCGTATAAATTTTAGTTGGTTCTAATAATGCTTCTCCTAAGTAATATAAAATTTTGAAGTAGTATGGGACATCGTAATTATAACTCAGAATATTTATTGCAAAAGTACGGTATATATACTTAGTGTAAGCAAAATAAATGAATAAAATTATAATTTAATAACAACGCATTCAAAGAAGCAACTATATAATTTGATTGCTACCAATAGTTTTCCCAGAATCGGAGAATGGTGCGATGTCGCTGAATGTTTTGTCAACCTTCTTAACGATTTTTCGAACTAAACTAAAACCGTTGCTATGAATTCCACTGGATGGTAACCCAATGACGATATCATTTACTTGCATATTTTGTGGTTTCGGTAATAATTTATTTCTTTCAACAACTCCAACTGCAAACCCAGCTAGATCGTATTCTCCATCTGTGTACATGCTTGGCATTTCAGCAGTTTCACCACCAACCTTTTTGAAATTTTTTAGACAAATTATTAAATTATTTAAAATGTTACAAAATTGATAATACAGTCTGCAAATAAATATCTTGCAGCCATAATGAAAGTAAACTGTTGCATTTACCAAGGAACATCCGGCTCTCTTACATCCTTCTATTATACCTGCTACCACCTTAGTAGCTGTTGAAACATTCAACTTTCCACAGGCGAAATAATCTAGGAAGAATAGAGGCTCTGCACCATGTGCAAGAATATCGTTCACACACATTGCCACTAAGTCTATGCCCACTGTATCATGTTTATTGCATTCGATAGCTATCTGTATGTACATAGTTATATAAGTAGTCTATCAACACAGCAATATAAAGAAACATCGTAATAAATTTATTGCTTTTCTTGCAATGACAAATTCTTTGTAAGAACTCTAATTTAAGAAATAAGTACACGTTCATTTAAATATTGTCTACAAAAATTTATCTATATGTAATATTTTTATTTGTAAATGAAAAAGAGAAAGTGAGTGAAATAAAAACTTATTCTTAATTATATATTTTTAATAAGAAAGGAGTAGTGAAAGAAAATAAAAATAACTCAGTATTTAAAATTACTGAAATGAAATATGTTTAGAGCAATCAATTATTACTTTTAATTTTGTTCCAACTCCGTCACACCCAGATACTAAAATCGGATCGTTGTAACCTGTCGCTTTTATATCGAATAATCCACCAAAACCACCAACATTCCCCAATGAACCTGTACGCTTAGTTGTTTCAATCATTGGTTTTATTGCAGAAACTAATGAATCGCCAGCTGCTATATCAACTCCACTGCTCTTATATGTCATTTTTCCATAATTTAAAATTGACCTGAATAATAAATAAACGAAATCTGTAATTAAGTCAGAGTCGATAACCATTTCTCTTGTAACGTTTAGTACAATGTTTATTTACGAAAACATTTTATAAATGAACTTTATTTATAATAAAATTGACATTAGCTATTTTGACTGAAATGTATTCTTTAAACGTTTATAACTTAATATTAAGTAATCAAATTATTGATTTAAATACAAAGGTATGATACTTTACAAGTAAAAGTAGCAAATAACGGATGTTTATTTGTAATTGAAAGTTACATTAATAAAACAAGTATGTACACGTATTTATTACTTATCATTGCTTAAACAAACCTGGCTATGCCTTTATGAGCAATATCAGTTCGAAACTGTTTTCCTTCAAAAGTAATGTGTCTAGCTGCATTTGTAGCTTTAACTGCTGCCAGTGGTAAGGAAGAATCAAGACAAACTGTAATTAATACTCTTCCACCTATTTAATATAAAAGATAATTAACTGACATCACACAAAAATCTAGTTTCAAATTTGAATAATGCTATTACCATTTGTCAATAATTCTCCTTTTTCAGAAACGGAGGTTCCGCTATGAAAGACATAGTGATTTGGTTGTACAATTACACTTTCTACATTGTGTATTACTTGCCCCTTAGAAGATGTTTCAGGATAACCACGGGAAGCTAAAACTACTCCCACTGCAAATGCTCCTTCTCTCCATGACACATGTTCTTCACGTAACTTACCGTCACAACAAGCCTTTTCAAAAAGAAATATTTTCATAAAATATGAGTATGAGTGAAAATAAATGTACGAAATACATAATATTTACCTTCATGATAGTGAATAGATCAGACTTCAATAATGGAAGTATGACTTGAGTTTCAGGATCGCCAAATCTACAGTTAAATTCTAATACTTTAGGCCCATCAGGGGTCAGCATTAAACCTGCATATAATATGCCAACAAAAGAGATGTTCTCTTGTCTTAATCCATCTACTGCCTTTTGAAGTATTTTTACTTTAATGTCAATACATTCGTTTTCACTCAATAATGGACAAGGACAGTATGCTCCCATTCCACCTGTGTTTCCTCCAAGATCTCCATCAAAAATTCTTTTGTGATCTTGTGTAGGCAACATTTGCACTATAGTCTTACCTAAAAAATTTGAATCATTATTACATTACTTCTGAAATGAAATACATTGATCGAGAGCTTTAAAATCTTACACCTGCAAAAATAGTAACAACATATATTTAGACACTTTTTTTATTCAATATATAATTTCACAAATTAACTTTTTAATAAATACCATCTGTGAATGCTAAAATGGAGACTTCCTCCCCTTCCAAAAGTTCCTCAATAACTATTGTTTTTCCAGCTAAGCCAAATTTATTATTCGTCAAAATATCATCAATTGCTTGATAAGTTTGATTAATATCTTTTGCAATGATAACGCCCTTTCCTGCAGCTAAACCAGCAGCTTTAATTACAAATGCTTTGAATGCAGCACTAAAAAACAAGAATTAATTTTTAATAACTTGTTTTAAATAAATCAATCCATTGCATGTAATACAAATTACATAAAAGCAAAAAATAACAAAAATGTTTAACAAACTACAATGTTTACTCTCTACTTATTACTGCTCCCTTAGTTAATCATATTCTTATATAGTATCTTTACTACGGAAAACATTGAAGCAAAATATGCAAAAAATAAAATGTACTGCATAGTAGTGTTACAGCTAAATTACTTCTATTCGGTCATATTTAGTATATGACAGTTACAAGAATAGATATTAAAACAATTTTGATATTTATACTAGAAAAGTATTATAAAAAATCTGAAAACTGTAAAAAATAAGTATTAGTAGAAATTCAAAAAGTTACTTTTTAATAAACTGCTTAGCTTCAGAAGCATTTGTAAAACTTTTCCATTGAGCTGTAGGAATATTATGTCTGTCCATAAAAGATTTAGCCCACTCTTTATCAGCCTCTATTTTTGCTGCCTCCTTTTGTGGGCCAAAACATGGTACACCTACTAACGTTAAATCGTCAACCATTCCATCTGCCAGAAAATTTTCTGGACCTATAACTACCATGCTTATTCCTTTTTTTTTGCACCATTCTGCTACTGCCTGAATGACATTATATATTTATACATAATATGTATATATACATACAATGAAACACAAAACATATTCAATAAATGATTATTAAGATTTATAACTAAAACTAACTTTATTATCTTTCACATTTAGTTGCACTGGTGATACTTTATGTTCCTGACTAATTCCATAATTTCCAGGGGCAACATATATACAACTCACCTAAAAACAAAAAATGCATTCTATGTTGTTAATAAATATATAATTACATTTTTTTTATAACAAATACTTAGAAATATTAAAGAAATTAAAAAGCTGTGTACATACTTGCTCAGATTTAGCAAGAGACCAGCATATTGCGTGTTCCCTACCACCGCTTCCAATAACTAAAATTTTGTGAGCCGTCATTTCTAAAATTTTCATTAAAACATTAAATATGTTATAAAAATTAGAAATGGATATTATATAATCTTATTTGAAACTTCGATCATTCCAGTTATCTTTATAGAATTCTACGATAATGATTTTCTAGTTATTTTAATTAATTGATATTTTTCAAATATTACTTTCGAAAAGTGTTCCTATATGGTATATTCTTCACAGTTTCTTATATTCTTATGAAAATAAAGTAAAAATATAAGGGTATAAGAAATTATACAGTTTTTTTAAGGATAAACGTTTCAAATTTGAACTACTGCAATTTAAGATTGTGTTTTAACTGTAAAATAAATAAAAATCTAACCTTCACTTTTTGACATAATATATACGAATTAAACTGTTAATATAACATAAATATATATTTTTGGTAAGGACAAAACAACTAACATTCATTGGTACGTTATACTGACATGTACTTAACGAAATCGCGTAATTTACTGTGCGCATCTAATTTTTGTAAATTGATCTCACTGAAATATAACACGTGATCAGTGATTAATACGGTTGAGTTTAACAGTATCGTAACAGTACTATGGGATGATTACAATTTCATAGTATGTTTCATTTTTATTTATATCAAAAGCTTTTATTATATGAAAGAAACTCATTCACATAGTTTAGTAATTAAGCATAAATAGTTAGTAAATAGAAAAAAGTAACATAGATATAGAAATTATTCTTTTTAAGTATGTTTTAATATGTACATTCCTGATGATCTCTTTGACGGGGGAGGGGGGCATTAATAAATTGTTTCGTAATTCATTATCTCTTTGACCCTGTACAATCAATGTCACACAATAATTTTTCAAAAATATTTATTTATATAAAACACAATAAGTGATCTTTATCTACGCGAAAGTTATTGTTTTGTATAAAACCTATGTAATTAATTTAATTAAAAATTCTAATGTTCTGATTTTTAATTTAATTATTAAATCTGAAATTCCTTTTTCATATCACATATTAAATAGAATATCTTCTCGAGTATAAAAATTTAGTTTTTACTATTATATTATAATTTTGTTCTTCTGACGGCTTTTCACTAATAAAAAATGATACATATCGTTTGATGTTGGGTCATCAACTTTGACCTAACATTATCTTGTTGTTCAGAGCATCAAAACAATTATTAAAAACATGAAGCATTATATATATATATATATATCAACAAGTATTGAGATGAAATAAATAAAATAATAATAAGCCGTATAAAGCATGTAATGTCAATAACATAAATATACAAACA